>CAEGAG010310666.1:0-80079 GCA_903067065.1 Brachyrhaphis terrabensis
GAGCGCCCCTGGTGGCCATTAGAAAAAAATGCATAAATAAGCCGCATCTTTGTATAAGCCGCAGGGTTGAAAGCGTGTAACAAAAGTCGCGGCTTATAGTCCGGAAATTACGGTACTCCACTTTTTCGATCATTTCTGTCAACACTTGCTTTTTCAAACTAAAACATTTTTTTCTTTATTACTTAAAGCCTTCATTGTATAGTTTCCTGCTCTCTTACCTTTACAAGCTGACTGAACAAACTTTCCACCAACTGTTGTCGCTTGTTATCACATTGTCAAAAATTAAAATAAAAATTTTATCAAATAAAATAAATAAGACAAATAAATATTTATGCATGCTCCATAGATGCTCCTGAAAATGTGTTTGGAGAACGTCCCATTAATCATAGAGGGGGTATTTTATGAAATTTCCCTATGCAATTTAATATTTTATGTCTCCTTCAGACACTTGGGAGTACACAAAGCAGGGATGTCCTGCTTAATGAAGCCGAACGGTTTTTCCTCAGTTATGACACAGATATTGCGGAGAGCTCCGCGCCTGCCTCCAGGTTATTGTCATCGCTCTGTCGTCTCATATTTTGTGTAAAACGTGCGTGCCCTTGTGTGTGGTGCGCGTGCATGTGCTGGCCAGGTCTAGCTGATAGCGCCCGCGCGCGCAACCCCTTCCTCCAACAGCGCGTGTGCACGAGTGCCCGCAGAGCCGCCGCCACCGCCGCTTCTGCTTTCCGAGCGCGCAGAGCCATCGCCAAACTTTGATAAGCTGAAACCTTCAAGCAAAGGAGGAAATAATATTTTTCTTTTTTCTTAGAGTGCAGAGTCCCCCGCTAATTTTGTGTGACAAAGGTGAGTAAATCTCGAGAACTGCCAATAGCTTATTTGTGACTGTATGGTGCGTTTTCCTTTTCTCCTATTGACTTAATTTTTGTTAGGATAATTTATGATCCACAAGTGTCTCCTGAATCAAAAGGCGTTAGTTCAGATCGAGTATGTTGCATTAACATGTTCAACTGCGTACTTTAAAAAAAAAAAAAAAATCGTCCCGCATGGTTAGAGAGATTTGGCCACTTTTTGCGCATCCCTGGCATTGTCGCGCCTATTTAATTTTAGGTCCCACTTTCTTCTTTTGCTGCCCAGCTTGAGAATACGATCTGGACATGGAAAACACACCAGTTGAAATTTTTAAAGAAGAGAACAAGTGCCTGTCCGGGCTGCTGGAGGACTGTCCGGTGAATTCCTCGGTTTGGATGTCCGGAGACAGCCGCAATGTGACCCGCGATGATGAGAGCTGGGAGCAGGAGAGCATGTCCCCCATCATCCCCATCATCACCGCGGTGTACTCTGTGGTGTTCGTGGTCGGCTTGCTGGGCAACTGCCTCGTCATGTATGTGATCATCAGGTGAGCTCATGTTTCAGACGTTCATTTTGGTTTGGAAAAATGAAAGAATAATAATAGTAATAATAATAAATCATGGTTTTATTGCAGTGAAACATGGAAGAGGGATTAGATGGAAGCTGAATAAATTGGAATACCATTAAGTTCAGTAATTCACTTCAAAAAGTAAAACTCATAAAGATTTCTGACTTCTGTTTCAAGCATTTGTTTCTTTTAATTTGGACAATTATGACTTAGGCTTAATGAAAATGAATAATGTAGTTTCTTAGAAAATTACAATCTTACCAATAATAGATTATTTTTAGTAGAGAAATGTTAGTCAGGTAAAAAGTGTTTTCATGTACTGTGCTATGTATATATACTCAATACTTGGGCTTGAATTGTTGCTTTATGTGATGTGGTTTGGAAGCGATCAGCCTCGAGGTATTTAGGAGTCCAGGTTGCTTTATTGGTGTTTGTTAGCTTGTCTGTGTTGTTGGGTCTGATGTCTTTGATGGCTTTGCTTTTGCAGCTTTTTTTCTTCCACTCAACTTTTTGCTATTTTGTATTACTCTGTGGACAGCCAGTATCTTTAACAGTGCGATGATTGTGTAGGCCGTAATGTAGGCGTAGCAGTTCAGGATTTGGTGGCTTTCATTAACTGTAAGCCATACTGATTGGAAAAATGATAGTATACAGTGATATTATAATGTACTTATACTCTTGTGGTCCTAACAATATTTTTGGAAGCATTTTTCACTATTCTATGTAGGCAGATATTTTATTGATTAAAATTAGGGTTATCTCAACAGCTATAGAGTGGCATTTATATTGAGTGCAAAACAGGTCACTAGTTTACAAATTAACTCTAATGATCAATATTTTTATGTCTGTTGTGTTTGTTATGAGTAAATACAGAAATACAAAATATATCAGCAAATGTATTCACAATTACTTACATGTTAAATATGTTAATGAACAGTGTTTTCTGGATTTGATAAAGGTGTGTAGAACACATTACAACATAACATTTTGAAATAATCAATCATGTTGTTTCCAGTGAAGAGTTTTTGTTAAAAAATGTTTGGACTTATGTTTGATTTGGGGTACAGGTGTACCACAAGGCTCAGTCCTTGGTCCACTTTAAAAGCTGTGCATAAGCAAGCATTACAAATGAGTTTCTTAATGCCTTTTTTCTTTTTTTACCGGCTGTAGCAGTAATTGCCCTTTGAGACATAAATAATCCTGGACCTGGATTAGCAAAGGCAATGAATGTTGAAGTGTAAAATGATTGTTATGATTTAACACTTTTCCTCCCTTACACAAATAAACCAACACTAAGCTAAGTATTTAAATGTTAGATAATTTTTTACTTTTTTCATTGTTCCTGTGATGTTATATTTAATAAATGATCTATGTTATCTTATAATTTAAATTATGAAAGACACATTTAAGTAACAACGTACGCATATATTTATTAATTTGCAGCAATGTTGACTCTCTGTAGAGTGAAATCAGAAACATTTGAAATCTTTGCAAATTAAAGGGTCTGGTCATCACAGACAGAATGGCATCTAGGTGAGGGAAAGGTTAAGATGTGTGTTGTCAGTTCCAATTCAGCAAAAAACTTGTGAAGCACAACGGCACTGATTTGATTCTGCCTCCTTCAGAGACAGAAAAGAGCTTGTTTTATTAATCCAATAACTCTCAAGACCTCCAAAATGCAACACCAGTATTAGATAAATCCTTTAACGTCAGGTGAATGGGATTTTAATTACAAGGGAAACTGGTTCTGTTTATTCACACAGATATCCTGCATCTCATTGGACGTTATTTATGATCTGTGAAGGTGACAAATCTTCCTTTTATTTAACGTGAAATGCAGACGTGCCACACGGGATGTTTCAGTCCGTAGACAATTACCGAATATGGGATTGATCGGTCTTACCTGTAATTGGAGGAAAATCTTATCACGTTGGTTGCAGAAAAGATGTCTTATGATGGAAATGCTCTGTGGAGGACAATTTAACTGAAGGAAAGAAAAGGTTTTATGATGATTAAGTGGAAACAAAAAAATTAAATTACACTAATGAATGAGAGTCACAAACATGTTTTGTTTACCTGAAACACTTTGGAAGGAGCTCTCGTTTCATATCTTTCCTGTCTGGAATTAACACTGCAAGATATTTTTGGTCCCTTTTTTATAATCCAATATTCCATATATATTATACATATATAATATTTTATATTCCAGCTTATATGGAAAGCTTTGCTAGCTTTCCATATAAAAAAGGAAAGCTTTTTTATTTGCTCGATATAAACCAGATATAAACTCAAGTTTATAAACTCGGGTTTTGATCGGGTTCCATATAAACCCGAGTTATATGGAACTCGGGTTTATAGGGAGCTTTTTATATGGAACTTGAGTTCCATATAAAACCCAAGTTCCATATAAAAAGCTTTCCATTTATATGGAAAGCTTTATCAGGAATCTTAAAGATTTTGATTTTCTATTGGTAACTCATTGTTTGCATTAAGGTGGCTTAAAAGCTTCTAGGAAGATATATTGGCACAGTCATTTATTCTTTCCTATCTTGTCTTCCTAAGAACTCTAATAGGACATTGTTCACTACAATATGGAGTATTTGTTACAGGCTGTTACAGATACTGAATGTCTTGAGCAAGATCAATATTTCACCATAAAGGCAAAAGAATCTATAAGAACATCATAAATGCTTTTGAGTTTTTTTGAAGCAATTGAAAATTAGAGTAGCAAATGGCTACTTTTCTAGCTTCCTGTGGCAGTCATCTGTACTATGAAGAAGATAAGAAAATCTCAGACTGGAATTTACTGTAATTGTTCACTCACCTAATTTTCTAATGTTATAAGGGAATTACAGTTCTTAATTTTAAATTTCTACCCAGGAGTTTTTAGCCATTTGGCAATCTTTGTAGGTATTTTGTAAATAATTTTTCAAATGTACATAATTCCTCACCACATCTAATAAGTGGTTCTCAAAACACAGATTGTGAAAAAGATTTGAAGTGAAAAATTGACATTGCTTTTCAAGTGCATTTCTGTATAAAACAAGTCCACAAACTGGAAAATTGTTTGTCAGCTCTGCACTTTCTTTTGTTGTGCCTGCTCCTTAAAATGCTTTTTGTGCTGCCTCGTTTCACTGAGCTTGTTTGTGACACCTTTTGGTGGGTTGAACGGACATCTGCCTCAGTTTGTCCCAGAAAACCCAAGTGACAGCACCGTGCCATCTGTGAACCAAACCCAAGGGCCAATTCAAAGAACTCTATACTAAAAAGTCTTGTTCATTAGACAAACAGGAGTGGACTGTCTATGCATGTTTAATGAGTTCTGTTTTTCTGCTACCTGTGAATAAGGTCAGGCATTTGTAAGTCTGAACTGAACCTCTTTTCCTGATATGTCTTAAATCTACATTAGAATTGGAACAGCTAAATTTATTTCCTTTTGTGTTTCTGTAAGTTTGATGAGCTCTGAACAACCTATAGCATTTCATTCTTTAAATGATGTCCTGACATTCATTCATTATTTCAAATAATTGCTCTTTAATTTTATAATCAGTGGAAATAGCAATGTCTTCATGCACAGGAAACATGATTTCTCAGAGTATGAAGGACAACTTTTACAAGGTCAAACAAATGGATCTATGTATGGAGTAAAAAGAAATAAGTTTATTTCATTGCTTTTTCTGTCCAGAATTTATGGAAATACTAAACTGCAAAGATGGCTTTGGTTCATAGCTGAGAAACAATTCTCTTAGCATGAAATGAAAGTAGGAATGGATGAAATGAAAAGGGGATGAACTGACCCAGACCTGTTTGGTTATAGTGCAGTCTCTAAGTCTGAATGGGAAAATTTGGGATTTTTAAGTTTCCCAGTTCCAATATGGCTGCTGCTCCTGGCAATGTTTTTATAGTTGTAGATAAAAAAATTTTTTTCATCATTTCTGATCATTAAAAAATGTCTTGCAATATAAGTGCCTGCCACTCGGGTGTGAGGTTGTTCTCAGATCCAAGCTGAACAGAAGCCTAAGCAAACCCCACTACAGAAAAAGATGAACTGTCTCTTTAAATAAAATGATCCCCACCAAAATTTGATATTTTTTTTCCCTTTTAGCCAAACCTAGCTTTTCCATCAGTAGCTCTACTCTCGACTTTTGTTTTAAAACCTAAATCAAGCCTTAAGGGTGAACTTTGCTGAAGCCACTTTACTGAAAACACCATCATAATTTAATGAAACTTAAACAAACCGATTACATGAGGTCTGCAGTGAGCAAAGCACCATACATGACAATGAAGTATGAGTCAGGCAAATTGTATTAGAGATTCAGGAAGGATTTCTGGGTTAATGCACACTGTTTAATACTTAATGAGAAAAGAGGAAAGGTCTTCCACAGAGAAACAAAAGCAATAAGATGCTGATGATTCTGACTGAATGGTTGGCTTGAGTCATGTCTCATCAGGACAGCCATGTGTTCCGCATGTTTAACAGATACACAAAGATGAAGACAGCCACCAACATCTACATCTTCAACCTGGCGCTTGCAGATGCTCTTGTCACCACCACCATGCCCTTCCAGAGCACCGACTACCTTCTGAACACCTGGCCGTTTGGGGAGGTGGTGTGCAAGGTCTTCATCTCCATCGACTACTATAACATGTTCACCAGCATCTTCACTCTCACCATGATGAGCGTGGACCGGTACGTGGCGGTGTGCCACCCTGTTAAAGCCCTGGACTTCCGTACACCCATCAAAGCCAAGATGATCAACGTCTGCATCTGGATCCTGTCCTCGGCTGCAGGGATACCGGCTTTTGTTCTGGGGGGAACTCAGACAAACAGCGGTGAGGAAATGCTTTCACTCCTCATTAAACTTGCAGTCTGTTTTCCAAGCTCTTAAGGTTCTCTGTGAATTTTGCTACAGGGATTTTAGGAGCAAACAAGTAATCTTTTATTTGTTAGTAGCATTGTCTGAATACACTTTCCCAAACTACAAATCTGAAACAAAATTGTATAAGGAAGGAAAAAGGACAGAAGCTACACAGATAATTGCAGCATATTTTTCTTGTATTTTCTAGGAAGTTGATGGAAATTTGCATTCTGCGTTATTTAATTTTTGAGTTACATTACTTAAATGATTTATCTGCTCAATGATATTTCATTTTATTAGATATATGCACACAGTATGTCCATTTTTGACATACAATGGGCTCTAACTCACTTACACCTTTAACTGGCCCTGATAGGTATAGACCCCTGGCTAGTTTTTAGATTATACTCAAGAGAAGGAGCAAACTGTTCCCAACTGAGTGCATGTTTCGTTCATAACAGAGCGGTGAAAGTGGAACTTTATTTACAAACAAATAAAATCCTTCCTTGTAACTAAATAATCCCTTTTTTCATCCTTTCTCTCTGCAGACATAACTGAATGTGCCTTACAGTTCCCAGAGCCGTACGCCTACTGGGACACGATGATGAAGATCTGTGTGTTTGTGTTTGCCTTCGTCGTGCCTGTGCTCATCATCACCGTCTGCTACACCCTCATGGTCCTGAGACTGAAGAGCGTCCGGATGCTGTCTGGTTCACGAGAGAAGGACCGCAACCTGCGGCGCATCACACGGCTGGTGGTGGTGGTGGTCGCCGTGTTCGTGGTCTGCTGGACGCCCATTCACATCTTCATCCTGGTCAAGGCACTTGTGAGCGTGCCCGAGACCACCGCCATCATGGCGGCGTATTTCTTCTGCGTGGCTCTGGGCTACACCAACAGTAGCCTCAACCCCATCCTCTACGCCTTCCTGGACGAGAACTTCAAGCGCTGCTTCAAGGATTTCTGCCTGTCAGCCAAACTGAAGGGGGACAGGGCCTCCGGCAGCAAGAAGGTCCCCAGCACAGTCCGGGCCGCCGCTGTTCCCCTGGAGAACCCAGACGGGACTAATAAACCCACCTGACTAGCGGTGGAACTGTCTTCAATTTCCCACATTGGAAAAGAAGACTCGCATGATCTGGGCTTAACGCACATCACTTCAGTGATGTAGACTTACTCTGCTGTCAAAGCTGATCCACCTCTTGTTTTTAGAAACACCATAACGCAGAGCCAAGCTGCCAAGATAGATCAAAATCTTTCACTTAAAACCACATGACAGTCACCTGTTTGACAATTTCATCCTCTTTGGTTTTAAGATTTTGAAGTTAATGTCTGAATTTACAGGTGGATTCAAAGAAGACATATAAAAAGAGGATGAAAGTTATCTGTAAGGGGAATACAGTGGCGCACTTGCTATGTTTATGAATTTGCTGGCCCTTCCTCTCTCCCCCAACAGCCTTATATATCTAAGAGTTTTTACAAATGTCCATTCATTGTTGGAGATAACAAACTTTAAGATACCACATTTATTTATTGTTACTTAATCTGAATCTCCTTCACTCACTCATGGCACATTTTTTAAAATATTTTTTTTAGTTTTTATGCATTAGCCAAATATCATCTTTGGGGCCCCCAAAGGGGTGTCACTAAAAAGAAAAACAACAACAACAACAACAACAAAAAATTGTCTCCATAAACACACCTCTGGCAGTCTTTAGAAAACCATCTAAAAAACACACTCATAGGTATTCTTCAATATGTTTACATAATATCAAAGGTGCAACACATATATTAAATAGATTCATTGAACATTAAACACATGTTTAATGGTTATGGCTCAAAGTCAGTGACGACCCAAGTTTAAACTTTTCTGTTTGTATAATGTTTCTTGAGAACGGTTAGAAATAATTCTTAATCTAGAAATCTAATATTATGGCCGTTTATTAATCACATATTGATTAATTACACACAAACATATTTCGGGTGTTATTTCTGTTTGTTGTGTTGTTGTTAAAGCTATTGGAAACCCAACTTTCTTTTTATTGCCAAATCAGAAAATTACACAAGACCAATCAAACTTGGGTTTTAACACAAAAATGTGTTATAATTGTCATATAAACTTGTCTGAGACATAAATGAAAAGCTGAGCGGAAGAAAAAAATGCATAAAAGCAAGATTCCCATGTGACAGAGATAACCTCAGCCCCAGCCTGTGGTGAAAGAACCATCACATACAGATGGTTCTTTTGAGGCTACCTCAACACTGAGGTAGACTCAAAAGCAGTAATTCGTCTACCTTGCTCTCCTCCATTTTTTCTTCCACTCAGTTTTCCATTAATATGCTTTCATACAGCACCCTGTGCATGGACAACTTGTTTAGCTGTTTTTAGTTTACTCCCCTTGTGGAGGATGTCAGTGGTTGTCTACTAGACAATAGTCAGGTCAGCTGTCTGCCTAATCTAACATTTCTGTTTTAAAAAGCCATTTTATTAATGATGGTTTTATTTGCTGTAAGCCACGATCGTCAAAATTGACAGAAATCAGGAGATAAAATATATCGCTCTGTGTGTAATAAATCTATATAATATATAATTTTCAGTTTTTTATTTATACATCTGGAGAAGGATTTTTTACTAATTTATTTAGATGCACCTTTTGATCCATTTTTTGTAGCAAAAATTAAAAAAGTGCTTTTTTCATAATTGCTCATCTGTTAAAAAACTCTGAAAAGAAATATGTCTAAAAAACAAACAGATGACTGATAATTATGAGCATTGCTAAATATGTCCAAACTTCTAATTTTAATTTCCTTCAGTAAGTCTAATATTTTCCAGCAGTGCCTTCAACAGTCCAGGATAACATGATTGTCTTATCGATGTGAAGAATGACCGGAGCCAATCGGCAAGTTATGTTCAAAAGATTTCCTTTTTCTCTGAATTAGGTTGGCCTGTCATTGGTTTGACTGCATGAAGCCCTGGCAGAGAACGTTGGTCAAAAGCTTTTTCGCCTCTGTGAAATGTGTGAATGGAGCTGATTGGTCACAGTGTGAGAAAACTGACTCATGGATGGACTTGGAAGTCAAAAATAGTCAACGTACGTCTGCGTCACAACGAGCTTACTCAATGAGGGGAAAAGAGTGGAAAAAAAATAAAGGATAAATCCTGGACTCAAATGTGCATTTAAAATTTGTCCGAGGGCTCTCCATCAGTTTTGACGTCATGAATTGTGTCCAAACTGATGCACTGTAAAATTGTACTCAATGTGATGAATTAACCTGTGCTTTTTATGGCTTTTACAGTGATGACAAGTACTCTTTCTCATGTTGTTCAATCTAATCATCTGAATGGCAGACTTTACAAGTTGTGGACCTATAGTCTATTATAATACCCACACAATAATGCTGTGTGTTTAAAATTTTGCAAAGATTACAAATTGAACAACTTTGCACAGTCATCATGTAAATAAACTGTACTCGTAGCATGTGAATCATCATCGATGTGATGTAAAAGCTTTGTGTAAAATATGTAGAAATTCACCTGAACAGCTAAAAGTATTTATTTCTAATTTTCTGGCTGCTACATGTATATTATGGAATAAAACCAAAAAAGAATACATCTATAATATCAAAAAGGACCATGGATGCATAGTTTTTTTTTCTATTTGTTATGATCTCTGTGCTCTCTTTAAATCTGCTGTACTTTGGGTCTGTCTGCGCTCATTTGTGCAGGACGTGTATAGTTCCTGTCTGTGAAGCTGTCAAAAATTAAAGCAAGTTTAATAAAGTAAAACTAATTCCTTTTTTTTTCTCTTGAAATGAAATTTTAATTAAAAATCAGTCTGACAATGAGAAATACTACATATGTGCACCACCATTTTGACTCTGCATCTTCGCTTACTTGTTCTTGACTTTGAGAGATTGCTAGTCATTATTTTAATGTTTTATATCGCGAGTTAGCAGCGCCACCCAGAGGATAAAGAGTGGTACAATGGTTGGAAATTTTAATTCCTTTAATATTTCACATAAACTAGACATAGTGGTAGTACAGGTAATATTGGTTTCAAAGACAGACTGTCAGTACAGACATGATAAACTATGTGCAACAGGTTGAAATAGTCATGTCTAACTTTTTTATTAGTATTATTTTACATTGTTGTGCTATATCCTCCATTTAAATTATTAAGTGAAAAACAAAATATAGAAAAGCAATAATAATAATAATAGTAAGTATTATGCTATTATTTTTATTTGTCTTTGTCTTCCATTACTTGAAATTTTACATGACACTTTTGATTATTGTGGGGGTTTTTATTAGCTTGAATTATCTTAAGCCATATAAATATATCGGAATATATAAGCGCCTGCAAAATAAACAAACACTGGATGGGAGAAACAATTCGAACCTTAAAGGGCGGTGCTGAATATGTCATGATCATCTGATTCTTCTGACGTCATCCCAGACTCTTCCGGGTTATTTCTTTAGGTGAAACTGTGGACTTCGCTGGTTTTGTGACTCTTTTAACTGTAGTACCGCCGAGATGAATCGTATTTTTGGCCGAGGGAAAGCAATAGGGCCCCCACCAAACCTAACGGACTGCATAGGAAGTGTAAGTAAAATCCTGTAGTTAAACTTTCTCAACGGGGAAATTTACTAAGTAACCAAAAACCAACATGGATACCTGCTAACCGACTGTTAGCCAACTTTAGCAGCTTGTAACTACAATTAGAATATATACTATAACTGTTTTTATTATGAGTTGGTCTCCTTATACATTTTATATTATACATTTATTGAATATAAATGGCTGATTGTTTACCTAACGGTGTTTTTTCTACCTGTTATCTTGTAAACAAGACGTGAAAACAAAACTTTCTATTCTATTGTTTTCTGTTCGGGTAATGACTTAGCGTTATATAATAGCATGATTTGGCAGTATTTCTTTCAGCTAAATAAAAAAAAGAAAAGTATTTTTCTTTTTCAAAGCCATGTAAAATAAACCAGTTAAACCGGTCGGTTGTGTATATGCTATATTAATATTAGCTGACAAGAGCAGAAGAAGAAAATACTGTTACATTAGTCAAATTTAGTAGGTTTTTATATATTTATAACCCTTTATGTAGGTGAGAATGTTTGGCTTGGAGTTTGTTTTGTAAGATTACCCTGTGTTACTCTAATATTCTACTCTGTTTTGTTTTGTTTTCCGTGTAGGTTGACTCCAGGGCGGAGTCCATTGACAAGAAAATCGCCAGACTAGATGCTGAACTTGTCAAGTACAAGGATCAGATGAAGAAGATGAGAGATGGGCCTTCAAAGGTGAGGTCAGCTGTGTGAGGCTGCTGTAAAAGAATCAAGGGGACTTTTTTTTCTCTCTCACAACTGCATAAAAAGTACAAATAGATCCACATAGATTACACCGGAGGCATGACTAACGCACTAAAATGTAGGAATGTCTATAAGCAGATGACTGCATCTGTGAGATGAATGCATTTTTTAAAATTTTAAGTAAATGTGTTTGTTTTTTTTTATTATTTATTTATTATTATTTTTCCAGTAGCTGTGCTCACAAAATTTTCTCAAGAGTTTCAGGACAAAGGATTCCATTTGAAAGAATGTTAAAAGCTCCATTACATTATAACAGGATCGTGCATATATGCTAGAAATGTAACCTAAATTCTGTGAAAATGTACAGCAATCATTTTATACTGAGCCCATGAAAGGCTCTGATTTAAAAGAGAATATTTATCTTAAAATGTGTATATTTTTTCAGTGGTTAAATAAGTATCAGTTAATTAACTTGTAATAGTTTTTTTAAGCTTAGTCTCTAGAAGAATTAAACCAAACTACCAAAAGTGATAATGGTAAAGCATATTCATGCTATAAATCCTACATGGGATTAAAAATGAGCACTTATAATAAGTAAAAGCAAAATATGAGCCATTGATATTGTTTGTGTCATCATTGTACCTCTTGTTGACTTAGTAGAAATATTTGTAAATTCAGCCAAGGGTCATAAGTCTCTTCCACAGTTAAATCACAAAGTTTTACACACAAATAAATGTCAGTGTTTGTCAAAAGTTCTCAAAGATAATCAGAAATCAGTGTTGCAGAAAACAGAAAATGTGTGAAACATCTTTACACTACCTTTCACTCTAAAACTATAATTTTTGTTGTCTACTTACTAGAAACAGGCAGATATGGACTTAAGTTTATTATAATATGTTGTGCTATTTATTCCAATAACCATAAAAGTGACTATTAAAGTACTTATTAGCATAGAGTGGTTCCTCAAAGCCCCACAAACACAAATACTGCTCTTGAATTTTTGAATATAGATCAAAAGGAGCAACTTACTGATTATTAAATAGGTTGTTCAGGACAGCAGTTTTATCACTCAACAGCACACAAACAGAAAAAAATTTATTCCTACGCCCACAGAACCAGCTGTGGGAGGGGGGGGGGGAGTAGAAAACTCAACTGTACTTATAGTTTTTGGGATATGTAAAGCACCATACTGTGATTTGCTGTTGTTACTATATGTCAAAATTCTCATTACCATTAAAGTATATTACCAATAATGATAAACTGAGTGGTAATTGCCCAATCCTACTACTTACACCATAATATTCTGTCAACATAACTTCATGAGTTTTCTTTTCTGCTCTGTAGAACATGGTGAAGCAAAAGGCCATGAGAGTTCTGAAGCAGAAGAGAATGTAAGTCATTTTATCAATCTTATATTTTTATAGTATTAATATATAAATTAGAGCTGCATTGTTGCCTTGCAGCAAGAAGGTCCTGGGTTATAACCCTGACCTGCAGTCTTTCTGCATGTAGTTTGAATGTTCGCCATCTGCATGTGTGGGTTCTCTCCAGGTACTGCTATGTATATTTAAATGACTCCTTTTAGGTTTTGAATGTTTTTACTTTTTAGTTTAAGTTTTATAATCTATTTGCAGGTATGAGGGGCAGAGAGATAATCTCATGCAGCAGTCGTTCAACATGGAACAAGCAAACTACACGATCCAGAACCTGAAAGACACTAAAACCACAGTAAGACATTACCTGTGGAATTTAGAAGGGAATTACTAGGAGAATCTATTTATTTTCTTGGTTTTTACTAACGCCACAATTCTCTTCAGGTTGATGCCATGAAAGTCGGCCTCAAAGACATGAAGAAAGCGTACAAGAATGTGAAAATTGATAAGATCGAGGTGTGTATGTTTGTTGGTTAATTCAGTAGTTACTGAAATAAAAAAGCCTTAAATTAAGATAAATAATTTCAAATAAGTTTACATTTGTTTGTGCTTTTATTCTAAATTAGTAAAGTGAAATTTAGAGTTGTGTTTCTAATTGTACTATTTAATATGAAGGATATCCAAGATCAGCTGGAGGACATGATGGAGGATGCAAATGAGATCCAGGAGGCAATGAGCAGGAGCTACGGCACTCCAGACATCGACGAGGACGACTTGGAAGCAGGTAAGGCGAAAAAATACATCACACTTTCAGTAAAACTGTGAAAACTGTTACTAATCTAATTAGTGATCAAATTTCACTAGAACAGAACACAATCCACAGAGTTCAATCGGTCTAGAATTTACAATATTTTTTAGGTCACGTATAAGAAAAGAAGATTAGGAACTATTTGTACTTCAAAACATATGCAATTTTTTTTTTGTTTTAACATTGTGTCCATGTAATTTATCCAAAATTGTTCTCTTGTTCATCCATGATTTTATTTTTTTTGTTTTTCATAAACTAACTGTGTTGACATTTGTAACAATCTGAAGTTTGGCTCGTGAGCCAGACAAAATCATTCAAGGGCAGCAAAAGGACATAATGGAGGACATAGTTAGAACATTAAGAGTTCTAACTAAAGTATTTTATTTAGATTGACGTAGAATATAAACGCTCCCTTGTGAGAGCCTTAGTGTAACAAATTCTATTTTGATGCAATCGACCATTTAATGTGTTTCGTGTCTTCAGAGCTGGACGCCCTGGGAGACGAGCTCCTGATGGACGACGACAGCTCCTACCTAGATGAGGCTGCGACTGCTCCCTCCATCCCAGAGGGTATCCCTGGAGACAGATCCACCAACAGGGTACCAGATAACTTCTGGATTTGTTTTTTAAGTTCATGTGAAACATTGTTTACACTCTTTATTAAAAGGACTTTTTTTTTTTTTTTGTTCCAGGATGGCGTTCTGGTGGATGAGTTCGGACTTCCTCAGATTCCTGCTTCTTAAAGGAGTAATTCGATCAAAAAAATGTGCAAGTTTTACATGCATCATATTATTCTTATGCCTTTTTCTGTATTTATCCAACTGACGCTCCAGGTCTTTGGAGACAGCGATGAAAACCAAAGCATCTTCTGACTGATGAATGATAGAATAGAAAGTTGCAATCAGGCTCCTTTAAAGTTTGTGATTATGTTTCTTTAACTGGACTCACTTTAGTTTGTCTGAATGGTTGGAAAAGGGTTTCTCTTAACTTTGTACAGTTTCCGAAGTTACAAACGCAATAAATTATATTTTTCAAACGGAACCAAACTGTGTTGCTGAGGTCTTTCAAAAAAATGTATCCATGGTACAAAAAAGCCACTTTAATGATAGGTTAAATATGTCAGATATTAACATATCTTCAAGACATTGCTTTTTTGGCAGGGATTGTAGTTAGCAAAAATAAATATGCATGTGTCTCATCACCAGCTCAGCCTGAATGTATGAGGGAAGATTTTCTGGTGAAGATACTCCACCACTTTGCTCATGCTGCGATATTTTTCAAACTCATAAAAAGGAATCTGGAAAAATAAAGACAAATTTAAAAACATAAGATTAGCAAGCAGCAATCTATGCAGATGAAGCGACTAATGATTTAGTGGTGAGGGTCTGACCTGCACAACTTCATAGCCCAGCAGCTGCAGATGTCTCTGCTTGATGACCTCTTTCCCAAGAAGCTGTCTTACATTAGTTGTGAACCTCTTCTGTCCATCGATACAAAGAGCTATCCTGGAATAGATTGTTTCATTAATTATTTGTAGATGGTTTTATTTTTTCAAATATATATGAAAGGTGTGGGTTGCTTTTTTAGAAAGGTGGCTTTAAAGTGATACCCCTCAATAAGATTTTGAATAACAAATCAAAGTATACTTATGTGGTAAAATAGCCTAGTCAAAGTCCAGATCTAAATCCAGATGAAAATCTATCCTGAAGAAAAGGAGTTCTTTAGATATGCAAATCTGGTAAATTTGCAGTAAGAACAGTGAAAGGTAGTTTTAGAAGTTACTTACTAGAAGGGGAGGAGCATAAATGTACACCACACTTTTCAGATTTATTTTCAAAACTATTTCTAGAACTGCTAAATTATGCACAACTTCTTGTTGGTCAGTAAAATACACTTAAACCTGTGCTTGTAACATGACAAAATGTGGAAACATTCAAGGTGTTTAAAACATTTACCTCTTGTACACTTCATCAGTGTGGCTGGCAGGCAGAACGTATCCCTCCTCATCGAGCTTTATCTCCACGTCTACGACAATAACAAGTTAGTCTACTGCAAGATGAGCCTTGAGAAAGACATGAACAAAAAAAAAAAACGGGATACCCAGCGTGTAGCAGTACGGCGTGAGAACTTGAGATCCGAAGAATGATCGGTCTCCGAGTAAATCCACCAGCCCCGATTTGACCGAGTTATACAGCTGCGGATCAACCGGCGTCTCCAGGGAGCGACTGGACGTGAGGAAGGACTTGACACGGTACTTTGGAAGAAGCTGAGGACCCTGATGTTGGGATTAAATAAGCAGTTTTAAAAAATAGTTAAAATATGACCACAAATAAATAGAATTAAGGAATTCAAGACTTTGAGTGAGTCACTACAGAGTGCATTTTAGCTAGATGGATGGTTTAGGTTTTTAGAACAAAAGCATTTAATTGAATAAAATCACAACTGCACAGGATGCCAAGATGCAGTATTTAGTAGGTAGTAGATTTCAAACCATATAGATTTCAATAAATATATAGATCTTAATGAGGAAGATCAGAAAGCTTGGCGAATGTGACAATGGGAAAGAAACTAGTGTGGAAAATGCAATTCCAAAATGCAGTTACATTATTGTACAGCAATGTGTATAACAACATTTTTTACCCAATTTAAGAGATATAGTTGAATTATGGTTGTATAAGTTTCACTAAATAGTAAACAGTTAAGGACATATGCAAAATTCATGAGAGCACGCTGCCCTGCAGACTTTTCTAATCAACTTTCTATGGGTTTTCTGTTCTTAACATTCACTTTAAAATATAAAACACTACAGTTTGCTATGCACTTATGGCAGAAATAACAGCAGAAAGGCATTCTTAAACCTGTATTAAATAAACTATTTTAGCAACAGTAGAAATAATTGTTGCTTTTCCACTTTTTACAAAAGCAATCAGACCATTATACAGTTTTCTTAAGTATTCTATTGAATCTTTACCAAAAAGAAAGTATTGATACTGTATTTTATTTCATTATGAAATTATGTTTGATTATTGAAATCCCACAAGGTCGCATTATAGCTAATTACATGGTAAATATGTTCCATTTATTTTCTGAAGAAAACAAAGAACTGAAGCTGTAACACTGCTGCTAATCTGCTGGGTGTGTATTCAGGTTTCTGTCACGGTTCGTTCTCGTTTGGCTCTCCAAGTATTTAACAGTCTGAAGTGTTTACCTCGTAGATGGGACACTCCAGCTTCACGGTCATGTAGAGTTGAGTCAGCTGCGCCAGAACCGCCCGTTCAATCCTCAGGTCCTGATCTGAGAAACATGTTGTACAGCAATGTGTATAATAAACATTTTTACCCAATTTAAGAGATATAGCTGAATTATGGTTGTATAAGAAATCAGAGGAAAACTGCTTCTTAAGAAATTAGAAAATCATTAAAACGTGTATTTATTTCTGTAATTCAAATTAGAAAATGAAACTCATATTATACACTCAGTTCACATTAAATGAAATATTTCAATTGTTTATTTTTGATTGTTTTGATAATTATGGTCTTTTTTGGATAAAATCTACGTTATGGATTACATAGTCACTGACACCCACCAGACTGCTTCATCTAATCATGTTATTGGAAAATTTAGTGGAAAATAAGCCCCACAAAGTGTGGTAGAAAACCGCGCACCACCCACGGGGATACCGCTTTGCTGAACTGGAGTCAGTGCTTCAAGAGACACCATACACAGTGGGCTACGTCTTTATGTGGACAATGTTAAGTTAGCAGTCTTCCCAGTAATTGTGTGGGCGTAAACATCACATTACTATATTAAAAACACTTTATGATTTGTTTTCTGTAGTATTATTTCTTTTTAAATGAATTCTTTGTCTTAATCAGCTCCACAATCATCAAAACTAGCAGAAATAAACGTTTGAAATCACTCTGTGTAATGAGTCTATATACGAGTCTCAATTCTTCAACTTTTCGGTGATGTTCTGATTTTCAGAGATTCCCTGACAATGTATGTTTCACCTTGTAGTTGCTGCAGGAAATAACTGCTGAAGACTTTAGAGAGAAAGTTGACGGGGAACCTCCCGACCAGGGTGCAGGCGTGCAGCAGGTTCAGCAGCATCCGAGGCTGGAACTGAGAAAAACGAGTGTGCAGGATGGCCTCCACCTTCCTGAACAGCTGGCCGACGTTGGGAGGAAGGTAGCCCAGCTTCCCAAAGGCCATGATCTGCCTGGCAACCTGGCTGGTGCTGTAGCTGTCCGCACGGTACACGAAGCTCTCGGCGACAGCATTGAAGACCGTCGGGGATAGGATGCTCCTGCGGCTGAAGAACTCCGTCACCTTGGATACGGTCTCTGGGTGCGAGGTGAAGGCCATTCTAGGGACGTGCTTCTGCATTGCGTCCACAAAGTAGCGGTCGCTGTGGCCGAAGTGGATCAGAGCGGCCAAGACGTGGCTGAGCTCTTCATCGCTGAAGTGAGGTACGTGTCGCACGGCCTGCTTACACAGGCTGATCACCAGAGGCATGGCCTGCTTCTGGTTGAGAGCGACAAGCGAACTCAGCACTCCGCTGACCGCAGCCGGGTCCATCCTGGAGGTGACCGTCACAGCGTGGGTGTGCATGGCGTTCATCAAGTCGCCGTGCTTCCCATCTTCACCCACACACACTTCCAGAAGTCTGTAGACGGCTACGAGATCCGGGAGGCTCCACTCGTCGGGCTCCTGCTTCTGGATCTGTCCCATCACCTGCTCCAGCATGGCGGACCCCGGACCTTCCATGGCCAGCATGGCCTGGCCCAGCATGCACAGCTCTCCCACCGTCATTTGCTCCCTGTCGAGCCGGTTCTGGCTCTCCGTCACCAGGCGCACCATCAGCGTGCTCCAGGGATCCAGAAACAGGCGGGTGCAGGCGAGCAGCGCTGACACCAGCCCTGCTTCTGTCAGTCGCTCCGAGTCCCGCTCCAGCTGGAAGCAGAGGGACCGGATGGCATCCTTCTCCAGCACTGATGGGTCTCTTAGCGCAGCGCCGTCCTGCTCCAGGTCAGCCACGCGGTGAAGACAGGCGGCTGCCATGGTGTCAGACAGGACCTCCACCAAGCACAGCAGCTTGAAAACCTGCCGGGAAGTGGAGCAGCACGCCAGCTTCTGCTGGAAGCTCTTCTCTTCGGCAGACGAGGGTCGGTGCAGTTGGGTCAGACGGGACCGGAGCTCAGAGTCTCTGTGGATTCCCACAGAGCTGCTGGCGAAAAATGACGGCTCCCTGACTGTGGTGGTCACATTCCTCGAGCTGAAGTCCGTCCGGAGTTTCCTGCAGCCGTGAGTCTGGATGCAGCGGGCGGCTGACGTACAGAGACAGGCAGCGCAGGAGGAACGGCCCAAACCATTGCTGTAAAGGAGCCTGACCGATATGAGTCCAGCGAAGTAATGATGGATGCTGAACTGGAGGAGCCGAAGGTTCTGAGTAAGTTTAAGGGCCATGAGTCTGCTCCTGAACTTCCCCGACGTCAGCTGGAACAAGAAAAAGGACAATATTTAAATAACAGGTAGGGCTGGGAAATATGGCTTAAAATTAAAATCTCTGATTTTTTCACACCAGATTTGATTTCTGATTTTACAGGGTTTTTTTATTCTCACTTTCTTTTATAAAAATAAGTTACAAATCAAATCAAAAAGTGACTTTTATTTCAGTCATTCCTTCTGTGAGTTACATGATGGAGTATTAGGGTCAAGTTATGAACATTTTTGTCTAATTACAAGAATGTAATCATGGTATTAACAGGATGAAGTCGCAATTTACCAGAAAAGACATCCTAAAATTACAAGAAAAATCTTTTTAATGAGAAAGAAGCTTCGACAGAGTTATCAAGACCCGATGTGACCAGCTCAGTCCGAGTGGTTTTTCCAAAAATTAAATCTTCAAATACCAAAAATTTGATTACTCAATAAAATCGGTTTATTACAGAGCCCTGCAGATAGGTGGAAAACTCAAATGCAACAGAAATAAAGGCAGAACCAGCCCAAGCCATGAGCAAAGTCAGCAGCGATAGACCTCCAAAAATACTAAAACTATCACAAAAGTTAAGTTTGTTTTTAGTGCGAGTAATACATTGGTGGTAATCGTCCAAAAAAGGGGAAAAGGGATAAATGATGTGTTGAACGTTTTGTCAGTGAATTTATACCAGACATCTGAGAGAAAGCTGTACGGAGCCCAGTTTGTAGTTTGCCAAAGTGGATTTAGGAGGCAAAAATCTAAAAGAAGGAGAAACACAAGTTTAACTTTCTATCTTAGATGTAAATGCTGCCTGTTGAAAACAAAATGGTATCAGCAGCGTCCTGTAGAGATGCTAATTTATCTGTTCAAAGTTGAAGGGAATGTCTAGTGAAAAACAGTTCCTCTTCAGGAACTACTCTGTTCCTACACTAAAATACACCTTACCTTCAATAATGTGACAAACTGAGATAAAGTTTAAGGGTCACGAATACGAAGGCTGATATTTATTTGCTGTGGTAAATTATAATGGTTATTATAGATGTGTAGGCTGCATTCAAATTTAAACATGACTGATGAAGAGATGATATTAGTTCACTAAGTGGAGGATCCAACAAATGTAATTATTTTAGGGTCACTTTCAGTCTTGGACAAAAATAATCTAAAGAAAACAGCTAGGATTCTTTCAATTCTCAACTCTTCCTCTGCAACTCTTAACTAATCAACCTTGAGGGCTGCTGCTATCTATATTAGCTAGGTTTAGCATGTAAGTTTACATCTGGTTTTAACAGTAGCCGGAATGCTGTTGTTGCTACAAGTAAGTTGTAAGATATAAAGTTTTATTCCCAGCAAGAAAAGCATAAGAAATTATGATAGGGAGCAAATAAATTCATACCTGAACCTCCTGAGAGCCGCAGAGGGTCAAACCCGTGCTGACTGCAGTGAAGCTAACAACGTTTTCCGGATGTTGTATTTACGTTCCCTCAGAAATAATAGTACTTTCGAAAGCTAGATGACGTTTGTGAACTTCAGGTTAAATTAAACGTAGAATAAATCCCACAGCATTGCTACATTTTGCAATTTGTAAAATGACGAAATGATCAGGCTGTCTTTTAAAAAACATTGTACCTTACAATGTTTGGTTCGTCATGTGCACTTTTTGGATTTCTATCTTTTGAAGGGAGCTCATGAATAATTTTCTTTCAGACACTAGATGGCGATAAAGATCCATCCAAACGTCACATGAAATCATAAATATGCCAAACTTGCGGTTCGAGAATAAATGGTTTAAAATTTATTTGTCACGCATTAATTATTTCAAATGGATTCAACAATTGTTATAGATGACTCAATAGAGTAATATTTTTGGACAGACTGGGATAATTTTGAATTCTCCAGAAACGGTAGTATAATTTTGACAAGAGCATGTCATTATATCATCAAACGTTAATTTGTCACAATATCCATGCTTTTCCCTTCAAGCATGTCTTTATTTCCTATTCATTTTTAAAATAAGAATGTCACACAAGACCTGCGTGAGCAGAGTTTCCAAGCATATTACTTTAAAGTGAAGTGGGAGGGAAAAATGCAAAAGCAAGTCAAACTTCAGCAATGGGAGCATTATGAAGCAAAGCCCACAAAAAGCTGTTTGCTATTATATTACTTTAAATATTAAGTCAAATAAAGAAAATTTAATTTGTTTGAACTCACTGTGTTTGTTAAAAATAGACTACAGAAAAGTCTGAAGTGATCCATATAAACCTGAGAGAGGCACAAAATTTTAGAGGAATATCCATCATCAGTGAGATTTTTTTATTGGATATGAATTGAGCTCTGACTCAGCAATAAAACAAAACTGAATGAGGTCATACACTGGGCAGTCTTCATTTACAGCTCAATGTCCTTGTCTGTTAGATGAAACTTTTTATTACTCAAGACTTAAGATTAACAGGCAAAACCAGACAGTTCATATTTGCATCAGCACACATTTCCCTTTATGTAAGTTTAAAAATGGCTGCCACAACAGTATGCTCTAGAACCACCACCATTTCCAGTAGGATCTTGAAGAATCCAGCTTGTGCAAGTCAGAACACGCCAAATGATTTTAGTGAAATAGGAGAGCAGACTTGTCAAGACAAAGTTGGCCCAGAAGAATGCAATTTACACCAAGTTATATGGGGGGAAGGCAGAATAATGCACTTTGTTACATATGTAATTTATGGAAGGGAAGCAGTCAGAAAAATATAATTTGATATAGGGCTTTATTTTAAAAAGTTTACATTATAAATGTAAAAATTCAGCTAAACGTGATCACATGAACTGCAAAGTCATAAATTCCTTCGAGCTACTAATGTTCTGCCACGTCTTAACACGAGATTTTACAAACTCATTTGGCAAAACTGCAAGTTCACAGCAAACAGAGTGGATAGTTATTGCTTTGGTTTGTATTAACGGGGCCTTTACTGTAAAGTCGAGACATGCAGCATGATCTAGCTGATGGCAGAGAGGCGGAGGCAGGTCAGAGGAAACAATCTGGTGTAGGTGCTTTAATCGTCCTTATCCTTGGCACCGTGCTTTAGGATGCGCGTGAACTCCACATAGTTGAAGTTATTCTTCTTGTCGATAGGAGCCTCCCTGAAGAGCTCGTCCACCTCCTCATCTGTAAACCGGTCGCCCATTGTTGTGAGTAGCTCCCTGAGATAATCCTCTGGAATAAAACCTAATGCAAACAGTTAGACAGAAAGGATTATAATAACCTTGTGATGAAATGCTTATCATTTGATAGAAAGCTCACAAAGCTGGGTAAAACAATTAGAGAAGGCAGCACCATCTTCTGAAACAATTCTTAAGTTTGCTTCTGATTCTATCATTTAATACAAAGTATTTTCATCATTATTTAGTACTTTGTCCTCTACTTTTACCATTTAAAATACCTATGCGCAACACAGCAGGGAGAGATGAAGGTCAAGTAATACTCCAAGTATTTTCTGTTAAAACACCCAATAGTGTTTAGTATTTAGCCCACAAAGTGCAAAGCGAAGTCTACAGATCATTTCTAATCTTCTGTTCAGAAGCATCAAAATTTCAGCATAAGGCTTCCCAATGACAATGACTCATCTCATTTGCTGCTGCGCCACAATTTATTGGCCATCTACACCAGAACCATTAAAAACCACAGCTCCAGACATTCTGCTTTTATGGGGGACATAAAAGAAGACAGACTGACTTTCCAGATTTTTTTAACAGATCTTAATCCATGTGTGGGGGGGGGGCTTTTGTCAGTAACTCCAAATCTAATACGATCAATAGGTAAGGCTTAAAGTTCAGTATTGATGTGGCAAATCAAATAAAACAATTTCAAAAGAAATTCTGTAAAATGGAATGTGTGAATATTTGCCCATTTCAACATTTATTTTAAACTTTTCAACAATGTGAATGAACTCTGCACTTTGAGACAAATGCTGGTAAAATAATAAATAAGCTCAGATTTACCTGTTCCCTCCTCATCGAAGCAAGCAAATGCATTTCTGATCACGTCCTCAGGGTCTGTGCCGTTGAGCTTCTCTCCAAACATGGTGAGGAACATGGTGAAGTTGATTGGTCCAGGTGCTTCGTTCATCATGGCCTCCAGGTAGTCATCATTTGGATTTTTCCCTTTGAAAAGACAAAAGGCTCTTAAAATTAAAATGTCAGCAATTTAAAGAGTAGAAGGTGAAACATTATGGTTCCTCTTTGCCAGATAGGTTTTTTTTCTCTGTTTGATTGAAGCCCATGTTTGTTAACTAAACCGTAGACAAATTAATTTGCATTCAACTTTTCCAGTTTCTGTATATTCACCAGTAGAGAAAATAAACAAGCTGGTCAAAACTTGAATGAGAACCTAATTTTAAATGAGCCAGCTATCTGCTGCTTTGTTTTGTGAGTGGGAACATTTCTGATTGGCAGGAACAAATAGGCTGGCACTTTCCAAACACAAGGGCTTTAAAAACATTCATAATCAAGACACAATAACACAATAAAATGGCCTAAACATGAGCAGATATAAAATGGACATATGTATTTAACTGAGGCAGTTTTAAGACCTTGGGAATATGTTAATTCAACTTTAAGCTTTATTAAAAAAATCTAAAGCAACAAGAAAGAAAAAAAAAACAATTACTGATGACTCCATTAAGTAAATGTTCAATTGGGAATAAGTAATTGTCATTACTAAAAGCTAAAACAAAAATATCTCAAGTTTGCTTTTAAAAATTAACTGCAAGAGCCACTGTGGCTTGAAACCAGAGCTCATCTCTCATCCGATCAGTTTGTCTGTTAAAGCTGTGGCCACTCACAGCCCCAACCACACCGCAGTTCATTTACTTACAGGCATAAGAATATAATACTATTGCTTGCAATAAGAGCCAAAACTATATTAACTAATGTAGCATTATTTCCAAAAACTGAGTGTCATTAAGTTATGTTTAAAAAAACCCTGCTAATTACAACATTTTACTCACCCAGTGAGGCAAGCATGTCGTGAAGATCCTCTTTGTCGACAAAGCCATCCCGGTTCTGGTCAATCATGTTGAAGGCCTCTTTGAACTCCTGAATCTGGGACTGGTCAAACATGGCGAAGACATTGGAGGTGGCGCGCTGAGGGCGCTTCTTGGTTGTCTTTCCCTTTGCCCTTTTGCTCGACATTGTGACTGGTTTAGTATATTTCTGGAAAAGTAGAAACATAATATTGTTATAGCTCAGATCAGTAGGATGACAAAGGAGCTTAGAGTAGATAAAAAGATAAAGAACAGATAAGTGCAAAAAAAACAAAAAAAAAAATCAGTCACCCCTTGAGCTGCAGATCAAATAGTGAAAACAAACCTACTTTTTTCTATAATATTAAATACACCAAAAACAAAAATTGTCCCACTAACAAATAAATTGTGGTTTAATAAGCAAAAAACAACTTTGAGGTGACTAGGCCTAGTCCACATAAGTATATCTGATATTATCTTTGCATTTTTTTTCTTTCAAAAAGCTTCTTTTAAGAATGAAATCATTTTCAAGAGTCTTTATCCATACAAAGAAAATAAACCATGAGTTATGGCAGACATGTATGTGGTGTAACGCTGTCATCAAAATTCCCCGAAACAAAAGGGAGGGCGTGGATCATTAAAGCTTGATGTTGTTACGTCTGACTTGCCTCGGGGAGAAGTATTAGGATGGAAGTATGATAATCAGTTACAAATAGTTGCATATTAGTAGTCCACTCTGAAATCTAATAAATGAACAAAGAAAAAAAATAGGTCCATTTCTTTAAACAATTGTTTTCTCTAAATACATATGTAGCTAAAAATTGGTTATAGACTTAGAATAAGCACCAGTAAGATGGTCCAAATGTATAAACCCCATTAAGAAATGTTAAATATTCATATCAGCATGTGATTTTACATACTGGTCAACACAAATGGTTCAGACCAATTGCAGAAAAATACTATGATTAAAAGGTGCACCAGATCACGCCACTACTCAAAATAAAACTTTGTGTTGCCATATCTATCTCAGTGGCTGTGTAATTTAATTCCCGAGCAGTAAATCCTTGGAGTTGTGTCCTTGGCTGAGCTAAAAATGGAAATGTTGCTCAGCTTTCTAGGTTGGTTTGCTTGCTGCCTTCACTGGGAAAGTTACTGATGTGAGGACGGATGCCCTTATCAGGAAATGTCTGGAATGCAGACTTCCACAGCTTTGTCTTGACATGAGACTCTGAAAGGCAAAGTCTCACGTCATTGACATCAAGTTTTAAATGTCGAGTTTTTTGTAGTGTTTTGCGGTAGTTTTGTCTGTAAAAGGCGCTTAAACTGTATTTGCAGCATGAGTAATTAAGAACTGGACACTAACAGGTAAAACGATAACCCAATTAATTCAGATAAGAACAATTTAAACAAATATCAATGAGTGCTCTAAACCTATTTTTAATAACCCTTATCTTGGTCAACACAAAAACTACTGATTTCACAAAAACAATTACTATTGATACATTTATTATCTACCTTTATTTTGTATCTTTGGACAAATATACAACTGTCTCAAACGTGACTTTTATTTAATTTCTGATTAATAAACCGCAGTAACCAACAATTAGCAGGTCGTCAAACCTGTTACCTTTTCCCATCTCAAAAAGTGTTTTGCGGCCTAGTTTAAATAATAAAGTAAGCACAATAAACGCGAGCAGAAGATTAATACAGCAATATTATTTAACAGTTTAAGCAAACAACCACCTTTTCAAAAGGAACCCGGTGGCTAAATAATCAAATTAAAAACGTTATGCCGTAATGTTAGCTAGCGTGAGGTTAGCTGTGCCGCTAACTGTTATTATTGGTCTTAGCCGAGCACGACAAACCGTAAATTTTGGCGTTATTTTCTAGTTAAACTAAAAAGGATACAACTTCAATACAACATAAATATGTAAAGGAGATTTTTGTGTTGCTAAATTATGTTTAGACCTCAATTTAAACGCTTTCTTACCTTCTTACGGGGAAATAATTTTTAAGCTAATCAGCTGCTGCTTCGTTCCTCAACCACCGCCCTTTACTTCCTGATGCTGTGGGTTCAGAGCTGAACATTGGAACAAACCAAGTACATAAACATGGGGGTGACCGCCTTTTATAATACAATTCTTTCTCGTTATACAACAAATGTAAATACCTTTCACTTCTAAAAAGTTTTAAAAAATATTAGTTTTAGTAACGTATTTGTAAAATTTCACTTGAATAGTCGCATTTATACGGAAAATAATGTAGAAATTTCTCAACCTTCCCCGGTTGAAAAAGTGTAACTCCCCATAAACGCTTCCTTGACATTCTTGGATATGCCCTTTTAAGGAAAGGAAGCAGACGTCCTCCTTTGTCTTTCGCAATTCCTAAATCGAGATAAAAAAAAAATGTAAGTAGTCCTCCCGTGCGAATCAAATGTAAAAGCGTCTCAATAAATTAGAATATTATAGAAAAGTTAATTTAGTTCAGTGATCAAAATCAAAATATAAAATTCATGTACCATATGGACTCATTGCACACAAATTTTATGAGTTTATTCTGCTTTTTTAATGCTAGTTATTGAAAACTCAACTTTTAGTTCACCTGAAAATCTGAATATTTCATTAGACCGAATAATAAAGAATTTTGAACAGAAATCTGAACAGAATGTTATGGACATGTGTCCAGGAGACATTGACATCCTCCACCAATGAGGGTAAACATTGGAAATAAAAGTTCACCAACTTTTATTTCCCAGCGTATTGATGGAAAGTTAGGTGGAACAAAAAAATGTAGCAGAATAACATTCAAACCATGCACACATACACACACACCCCTACCTGAAAGCAATTTAGAGAACTGACCTAACCTCATGTTTTTGGACTTTGGTAAGAAGCTGAAACATGCAGAAAGACACAAAGCTGGCTTCTCTAAATTTGGTGCTGTTTTTGCAATATGCACAATATAAAATATGCATATCTTATGAAATACTTGTATATCTACATGTCTCCTAAAACATTTTTTTGTGTTCTAAACCTGCTAGGAGATTTTTTGTCCTATATGTTGCTATCAGGATGTATCATATAACCTTAAACATTTATTTGTCAAGTTTTTTTTTTCTTTCCCCCAAATAAGACATAAAGTTACTTGAATAAAATTAGAAATAAAAAAATGCTTGTTCATTTGCTTAATTGAGAACAATAACTGAAAAAAATGATGTCATGATGGATATTTATAGCTACTGCCTGTCCAGCCATGAGTAAGACAACTGTTGTTTCAGCAGTCAGTGTTTTCAAAAGAGGCTTAGAGTTTCCAGGCTTTAAAAGTGACATGTGGTTGACTCAATGTTTAAAATAAGCCACATCTGTCTTTTATGTCTAACTAATCTCTAGTATAATAACAACAAAGTTGGACATGTGCTGTGATATGTGACATGTGCTGATTTTATTTGCAATATAAGTAATTTTGGTCAAGTGCTTTTCAGTTTGTATCTTATCTGTCTTCGTTTGGTCATTGCAAATCGTTGTCTTTACCAAACTAGTTTCAGCTGGAGATTTTTTTTTAATTATTATTATTTTAAAAGGGAAATTGTTCCTCTCCAATTTGTCCCAGTAGATCAGTACAACAATAGAGCAAATGCAAATTAGGAGGACATATGAAGTCTGCTTTTTTTTTTCTTTTCAAAATTTATTTGGAGGATTGTTACCTCAAGCTTGGTATCTTGTGATTTTAAAGAAGTTAAAGAGATGCATGACTTTGCTACCTAAAAAATACATAAAGACACACATAAAAAGCATACTGTAGTAACAACCAATAAACTTGCATCTTTCAAAAAAGTGTTTTATTGAGCTTTGTGCTGCAAAAATATCCAGGATTTGTGCTGCATGTTAGCAGCACTATTGCTTTGCAGCAAGGACAAGGATTCGAATGATTGCATTGAGTTTTCATGTTTCACAATACTTGGGTGGGTCATCCTAAGGCTCTCCGACTTCCTCTCACTGCCCAAAACACACATCTGTTTATTCTGTCTCTGTGTTGCCTTGTGATGAAGTGGTGACCTGCTCAAGGAGAACTCCAGCTCTTGCCTTATGACCTCTGGAAATGAACACCAGCAGTCCCCTGAAACTCTATAGGATAAATGGGTAAACACAGTGGATGTTTGGACATTATAATTCAGCACATGTAAGCATACTTGTCTGATACTGGGATTGCACAATCTGTATATTTCACTGCTTCACTACTGACTGTTCCACATAACAGCTAATGCAGCACATCTTCTGCACAAATACATACATACTTTATGTTATGCTTAGTCTATGTTTCTGTACAATTCATATTTCTATTTGTTAATTATATTTTGTGTGCCTTATTGCACCTTATTATTAATGTATTTTATATGGCATCTAGTATATACAAAATTCATTGTGTATAAATTCATACTATATACAAATTTATTGTATATAGAAACATGTTTCCTTACTGTGTGTAAGACAATAAAGCTTTGAATTTCGATTGTTGTACTTTTTGTCTCAAGTTTAACCATTAGAGTGTGCTGTTGTAGCAGAAAAACTCACTGTCCTTGGTGATGTTATAATTATTCTGCCTGTTTTTCACTTACAGTTGCATATATTATCATGTCTACATGATTATCATGTCTACATGATTATCATGTAGACATGCTGCTTTAATCCAAAACAGATAATAAATTTTTTCTTGACCCACACATAAATCAAATCTTTAGACCTATTGCAGTTTTGTGCAAAAGTGTAAAAAATCCTTTTGTCGAAATACATTTTAATGTACTTTATTATTATTTTGTGTGATAAACCAACATACAAAGGTGTTGAAAGAACATAGTAAATGTTTTCTAAATAAGCGTTTACAAACTGTGCAGCACATTGTGTTCAGTTTATTTACCTGGTGCAACTTCCCTTTCCCTGCAGTAAAAGAAGAACAAGATGTTGCCACCACCATGTGTCACCATGGGAATGGTGCGTTAAAGGTGATGTGCGGTGCTAGCTTTTTATCACAACATATAGACCTTCCTACACATGACTGCTGTGTCCCTTACCTAGCTTGTGGCAAACTACTAGATGTATTTTTGATAGTTTTTCCGACTCTCCCACAAAAGTTAGATTTGTAGAGTGCACAACTAATTATATCAAATCAAAACAAAACAAGTAAATACACTTTTAACCTATTATGTTGATAAAAAATGTTCCAGCTATGTTGTCCTCTTTGTGTCTTGTGTGACCTCCCACATTGGCTGGTTGATTTCTTTTAATGGGCTCACATTTCACAAGACTGTCACAACATTTTAGCTATGCTGTCATGCTGACCCTCGTATTATGTGGGAATGTGATGGATAAAGGCCAGAAAAGATGGAAGGTCTCTAAACAAAAGCATCGGAAATGTTGTCGGATGGAAAATTACCGGACACTTGAGTTAATTTCCAGGATGAGGTTGAAATATCTGCGGCACCTAAACTAAATCTGTCCACCTGCTGTTCGATGCGCTAATCAAAAGGGAAAGAATAATCTGTTTATTACAACATCAAACACAGTGGTTTCTGAAAGAAGTTATACCCCTTAATTTTTTTCCAGGTTTTGCTGGATTTTGCTTTGTGACAGACCAATGCAAATAGTACTTCTTTGTAAAGTAAGAACAAAATATTTCTTTTAAACATGGGATCTATTCTAAGTATAGAGTCAACATTCAATCTCAGTAGAAACTCAATATTTTTTGAAGGCCTCTGAGGTTTGCAACACTACAATCCTGAACAAATAGTAAAACAGAGATTGAGCAACAAACCAGACATGTAAGAGATAAAGTTGTGGAGAAGTTCAATACATGATTAGATTATAAAACAATATCCCTGGGTTGGACATCTCGCTGGCAAAGTCCAGACTTAAATCCAGTTGAGAATCTGTGGCAAGACTGAAAAATGCAGTACACAGACAACCAGTCTAACTGAGCTTAAGTAAACATTACCATCTTCATCTTGCACAAAGCTTTGATTCAGACACGGAACACAAATTCATAACACACTTTTCAGTTTTTATATGTTTAAAAAAACATATTATTTTTGATCCAGTTCACAAATATGCGCAACTTTGTGATGATCTGTGACACAAAATCCCAATACAATACATGATACATGATCAAAGTGATCATGAATATCGATCACTTTGATATCTAGTCTTTCTTTGCAGACTGCTGGGGACAAGAAGGGACATTCATGCTCTTCCAGCAATGAGAGAAGCTGAAAAAGAGAGTGACATAGTGACTGGTATTTGTTGAATGTGAAGGAGTAACAATAGCATAGCTAAAGTTAGCATCAGTCACAGCTGAGGCTGCTGGCGTAAAAAGCAGGACAAAAGCTGCTGAAGGTTAACTAACTCTGACAGACAGTTGGCCACAGTGCAGATGGTAAATTAGGAAAATGTAAAAGTGCAACAGCTTAGAGATTCATTGGGGAATATTCAATCAGTCATTGAACTAACTTTAAAAGCAGATTTGCGTTTACCTTCACACCACAGTTACTGGCATGAAGACCTGCACCCATAAATGTGTTCCACTATCAGAGTCGACTCGGCTCCCAGCTATATTTATCTCCACCCTCTCCTTAAAAGGCCACGACTGCAGCTTGGACACTCTGGCCTGAGCCAACATTATTTTGGTTGTGTAGACTGCAGCACTATAAGCACCTACCTGTGGGTTTGCTGGGCTATCAAGCTGTAAAGAGTGGATTTGAATCTTTTATTTTTCTGAAAAGGTTGGAGTGTGAGGGATTTTGTACAGGGTAAGTGGACTCCTGCAGGGATGAGAATGCAGCTTGCCAGGTTGTAATTGGTGCATATGTCTGATTAAGCATGTCAATGAAGTGCCTGACTGTCTGAAATGGATGTCTTTGAAGCAGATGCTGCAAGTTTCTTGATGCTTGAGCCTCTCTTTTTAAATCAAGTCATTTAGAAGTGTTTAAACTACAGTTATGTTTTTTTCTTATCATGAAAGCTAAATTTATGTGCAACAGCAGAGAATAAAAGATGAGGAACCTGCTGTCTAACTGAACTAACGTGACAAACAGAAAGACAAGAAGAAGCTCTGGGCCGCATAATGTCTGGATCAATACCCTTCTACCAGAAGCACCATCGCCACTACGACCGTAGCTACCGTAGCACGGAGGCAGAGTCTAAAATGAGGCACTACCAGTCCAGCAGCAGGTACTCTGCTGGAACCAACCTGTCCACCAGCAGCAGGGGGTAAGAAGGAGGAAGGGAAGAAGAAGATTGGGGTAGTTAACTACAATATCCAAGGAAAACCCTACTACCTTTCTAACACCTCTGCCTTCCCCACCCCAGCTGAGCTGGTTCACCTCCATCAACCCTGCTGGAACTCTTCCCAGTCAGAGCTTTGGGATCATCTTTCCTTTACACCAAGTAACCACTTTTTATCCCTCTTAATTATCCCTAATTTCACTTTGACGAGGCTTCATTCAAACCTGAAGATTATTCCTGTCAGTATCAACTCAAAACTGGTTGGTGTCCTGCATGCTGGTCTTTGCATGCTATTCCGGAGATGCAGCGAGTGTTTTCATACAAAATGAGACTAATATTTAACACATTCATCCCAAAGTAACTAAAATTTCTAAAATTTCATCACCTGATCACATTTGTATTGATTGTTTTGGCAGTGTTTCTGAAGGTATTTCTAAAGACAAAATTGTTTTTGTATGCGTTTCACTGTGTTAGTGTGTGATATGTTCCCCAAAATATTAAAGAATACAGAAGAATTAATTGAAATAATGAAAGAAATGCTGTAGATGATTTTGAGCTTATTCAGACTCACAAACATTTGGGAGGAGTACACTATGTATTTCCTCTCCCTAGAGCATCAAAGCTTACAGCTTAGTGACAAGCCAACCTGCTGAGTGTGAACAAGATCAGGGTCTTTAAACATCATCTCATAGCCAAAATTTTAGAAGATTGGCTCATTGGCACAAAATAAAATTGATGTTGTGGTGACTGAGGATAAAATGAGGAGGCTTATGATGTTGCAAAGATTTATCTGGAAAGGTGCTTCTGATGCCATCATTATTTCTGTTGTTTTGCATGTTTACTTTTGGATAAGTTTATTAGCCCATGACCAATTATTGCCCCGATTTACCTACCAACACAATGCTTATTTTACCCAACACTTTTGATAGCTCCATTTGTACCAATATCTTTAAACAATGGCAAATGAATACATTTTTTTGTGAATAAAGTTGTTGTTATTTGGGATTTTTTTTTACAAGTTTTATCTTGGAAAGTCAAATGAATGCACAAGTTATTTAAAGGGCATTGACCAAGACCGACATGGAAAAAGAGAGCTGCTCATAACTGATTGCCTTACTTTGTGGAGATTGCTTTATCGCATACTTCAAATACCAAACCCCACTTCCACACCATCACAGTCCCCAATAAAACTAAACAGAGCAGAGTTTAACTGGGATTACAGTGGACAGAGACGTCTTGTTTTGAATGGAAACATTGTAAATAGAGAAGCTAAAAAGCCACATAGAAAGGCAATACTTCTTGGCCATATTCATTGCTCTTTATTTTCTTGCAATGTCAAGTGGATTAGCTGTTTCAATCTCAGGATTTGGAAGATTTTAGTGAGTTAGTCAGGCCTTAATTTTGTTTTTCATTATGGTAGATTGGAGCTAATTCAATCAAACTGTTGTTGGTAGGTATAAATATGCTGCAATAAAGACTAAACTTTCTCCATCATTTCATGTTAACCTACTGCTAATCAATTCCTCGCTTTACCTTTATCGACATTGTTTTATGAAATGTTGCACTGTCTGGCTTGTGCCAGACTGATGCTGTTCTGTTTGTCTCAGACTTAAGGTGTCTTCTCACTTGGGACTGGAGGAGAACAGACTAAGCCCCTTACCCAAGCGACCCAAGCCATCTTACTTGGCTCTTGACAAAGAGAACCAAATCATCGGCTATGTAGTGCCCATCTTCAGGGGCAGGTAACAAAACGTTCACCACATAGACAGTTCCGCACTATCTTGAGCTATTTCAGTTATGATAATTCTTACTCCTCTGAACCCACTCCTGTTTCTGCTCCACTGACACCGATAGTCAAGAGTTTGCTACGGGATTGTCAGACACAGAGGAGGCCAGAGTGAGAGACACAGCTGCATACATGGCCCACAGGGACTTGTTTACGAGTGGTCTGGAGATGGAGAGGTCAGAGGTGATTTCCAGGAAGGAGGCCATGCGTGAGTCGGCTGAACGCATCTCTCTGAATAAACGGGTCAGTGCCATGTCATGTTGGTAGTCAGATTACCAATTTTTGCCATAGTCAATAAAATCAGGCTAAGCTTTTCCTGTTTTAGGTCAGTTAGAATAATGAGAATAATCTAAATGCCAGAATAATAGAGTGATACTTTATATTCTTTTTATTACTATCTTCAAATTCAGAAGTTTCCTTTCACTAAGATCACTATGATAACTATGCATTTCAACAATGTGAGGTTTTCCCGGGTGATCATTTCATGTCTTTGTGAACTTCTGATCAATTAAATCACCACATCTGAGCTGAATGGAGAAACACATGTAGGTGTATTTTAGGGCAACACCTCAGGGAGACTCAGTCCACACTACTTGTGGATGTCATAGGCAAAATATTACAAATTGTGGCCCACCAAAAGTCTGTTTCATCCTTGAGCAGAATTTCCAGATGCCTCAAGGTTAACCTCTTCAAACACTTTTACACAAGTATAAACACCATAGGAATGCCCAGCCATCATACCGTTTAGGAGGGAGATACATGTGTTTTGTGTATCAACCCAAGAACAGATGCTGAAGACTTTGTAAAGATGCAGGCTGAAGCTAGTAAGAAAGCGTCATTATCCACAGTGAAACAAATCCAGTCCCAACATGGGCTGCAAGACCACTCAAAAAGGAGGAAGTCGTTATTCAAAAAGAAACATAACAAGCCAGATTACAGTTTGAATGTCCACTCAGGGACAGACCTTGCTTTAGAGTCATGCGTGAAGAACATCTTGTGGAAGTATTGAAGCAATATTTTAAGACATCAACCAAGAAGTAAATGCTCCAATGGAAAATAACACTAAGCAAGACTAGTGCTAAATTAGTTACAAAGTAGCAATGTGAATGCCTAGAAGAGGGAATAACAAAGCACTGATCCCATTCCAATTCTATCAAATACTAAGGAAATGTATTTAAACTTTGGAGTTTAAAGAAACTAATAAAGCTAATAAAACGTTCAATCTTTTTATTATTCTGTGATTTGCCAAACACAAAACATATTGTTAATCCTCACTGACCTGAAACCGAAAATTAGCCATTAGTATGGCTGAACGTCAGATAATGACAGTCACTTTTTACCTACTGTTGATAAGCATCCAGTTTTAGCTGAATGCACACTCTCTGTACATACTGTTACAGAATCAATGCAAGTACTATTTAAATTCATGCAGATGTTTAGTCTGTGCTGATGAAGATTCAACTCATCCTGTGACAGTAAATGGTTGTAGAGTCATTAAACTCTTTAATATAATTAATGAGACGGTAAAAGCAAAGTAATGTAACCATGTTCTAATGAAGAAGGAGAGTGTAAATGTTACCAACTATCTCCTAATTCAAATGCATTGTACACAAAAGGCCACATCACATGCATCAAATATGTAATAGAACCTGATGTTCCTCAAACTATAATTCAATTGTATCAAAAAACCTGCTGAATTATTTTACATGTATTCCCATTGTAAAATACATAACCATTTAAAAGCAATAACTATTTTGTCTCTACTATCACCTGAAAAATAGTTACTTGCTGCAGTCAGTAGGACGGTTGAGTGCATTTGGTAAAGGAGATTTTCTTACATCATTTTGCACAAGAAAGTTATTTATATATCTGAGTGATTATGTGAAGTAGTAGCTGGGCCATTTAACGAGCATTACAAACACCAGTTACCACCCTCAGAGCCTTTATCTGTCTCCACTCTGCCAGGCAAGCTCACTAGTGGGTGACAAATTCTTAAGGAGATTGCTTTTCTTGAGGTACATGGAAGCAGAGTCCCTGTGGTCTTGTGCTGGATGGCATATAGCCACACACATCCAGCTAAAATTAGAATATAATGAAAATCATGCACTGCACTCAAACACATGCTGCTGCTTCAAGGCTTGCATGTGCATCTGAAATGAAAAGAAGCACAGAATTTGCACTGTTTGGGTATGCAATGTGAATTCCTGCTGCATTTATGGAGCCTTGTTTTGTTAGGTTTAGATGTTCACTGGTGGCAAAGGTGAAATTATCCTGAATGTTTTTCCTCTGCTATGGTTAGATCCATGAACACGAGGAACACTTCAAGAGGATGAACGAAGACAGCCTGATGCACGCCCCGGAGTTCGTGATTAAACCTCGCTCCCACACTGTGTGGGAGAAGCAGTGTGTGCGGCTGCACTGCACTGTCAGCGGCTGGCCTGACCCCAGGGTCATCTGGTAGGCCACAGACATAAATCACCTAGAACATAACCTTTAATCATTCCTGGATTTCCTGACCTCTTTCTTATTCCTTCTGACCATTCTCAAAATTCTATTTCCTGGCTCTTTTAAGTCTTCTCCTTTTATCTGTCTTCTGTTATTTTTCTACCTCCTAATCTAAGGTACAAAAACAATGTGGCTATTGACCCACTTGCCAATCCTGGCAAGTTTAAACTGGAGAGCAGATACAATGTGCACTCGCTGGAGATTAACAAGTAAGTGTAGCCTCCCCTGTCGAACTTAAAATCAATTATATAGTACTTTATATACAGGCTTAGAAGGATGCAAATTACTTTCCAGAGGATAATACTCATAAAAAGAACAATGCTAACCACCTCTTACCAAAATGAATGTTCTTGAATCAACGAAATAAAAGCATTTGATTACTACATGGTTGATATAACATAAACAGTTATGGCATGAATTTTAGGACATCCCATGATGTATTTAGTGGGTTTCCTGTAAAATGTAGTTTGAAAAAGCAGTTTATGGGGAGGAATAAATTAGGACACCCTCCCCTATTCTTACTTAAAGGGCTGAAATCACACACAGGCATCAGTTACTCATGGGGACAATAGTATTAGTTAGTATTAATATGTGAATATTTGTTTTAAAATAATTGAATGTTTATAGATCTCCTCACCATGAAGATTTCATGATGAAAAAAAAATGTCATTCACCATCAGACTATGTTCTTACGACCCATATGAGAACTACTAGATTACAGCAATAACATGTCTGTCTATTGGAGTTAAAAACTTATTTGCAGGAACTTAGCCAAATTCATGTAGCAAATAGGACTGAGGTAGAGTGAGAATTTAAATTTTGTTAAGAGAAATGCACTGAAGCATTTGAGAAAAAAAAACTGCATATGAAATTATCGCCACTTTTTGAAAGTGATTTCATGGTTTGTAAGGAACTTGTTTTGATGTTTGTGACTTAAAATGCAGACATCTCATCTTTAAAGTACAAGCTGAATACACTAAATCTTGCTAGCTAATTAACTAGTTAGCATGAAAAGAAGGAAAGGTCATGTAACACATTATTCTAAACTGTCTATATGCATTTCCATTAACTACTTCTGGGTACAGCCTGGTTGGAACTCTGGACCCATCCATAGATCACATTTTGCTTCTTACGTAAACAACCAAACTCACAAGGTGGGCTGATTTTCCTGCATATTTTGTATGTGCCAACATCAGATTCAGTTTCTGGTACTTCACTTGACACGTACCTTCAAGTACAGCGGCCCCATTGCGTTGGATGGAAATGACATCACCAGTGGTGTCTAGTTATTGCCAGAGTATTCCTGGCTCAGAGTTTTGGGATGCTTTATGGCTTGGGGCCCACATCGTTGGTATTATGTATACATGGTTAAGAGCCCTGCTGCTGGAGTTACAGAGAAAGGGCGCCAAACCTGTGAATCCCTCATTGATATTATGTGCATATTATGCACACTGATTAATGGTTTCATCTTGCAGATGTGATTTTGATGACACTGCCCAGTATCGTGTTTCTGCCATGAATTCGCAAGGAGAGCAGTCTGCATTTGCCTCTGTCGTTGTCAAAAGTAGGTTTCACCGAAGCTCGGCACTATCACAACCCTCATAATCTCATATAAAATTATTTAAAGGCATATTTAAAAGTCAAAACTAGAGTTTACATATGCTTTTGTAATATTTTCTTAAAATACTGTACATACAGTTCATCCTGACTGACATACAACACTGTGTGCTGCGTACTGTAAGTATTTATAGCAGCTCCTGCTCTTTTCCATAGGGTTCAAAGGTGAAATTGATGAAACACTGCCAGTGCCCAGACGTAAGTGTTCATTTCCTGCATTGGTTTTAAGATTTCTGTCCCGTTGTTGGAGACAGGACACTTCCCAACAAGTCTAATCCCTTTGTTACTTTATTCCTTTGACTCTATTGTCAAATTAAATATAGCAAGCAGCATGAAACGATATCTAGATGTCATGGACAACATATAGTTTCCAATAACTAGTTGTCTTCTTTACCTCCAGTCGGCCCAGTTTCTGAGTATGGCATCACGTTCCAGATTCACATCGTTGATACGTTTGGAGTGTCGTTTGGAAGAGAGGGGGAGACCATGAGTTTGGGCTGCACAGTAATTATCTACCCAGCTCTCCACCGCTACCAGCCAGAGGTTCAGTGGTACAGAGATGGTGGGTAGACACTGGCTCACTTTTAAACCCTCGTCCAACCTGGTATCTTCAGTTTAAACTACTATAAATGCAATCACCACCTTCCGTGCTGTGTCTTTCAGATGTGCTGTTGTCTCCATCTAAATGGTCCCACATGCACTGGAGTGGAGACCGAGCCACGTTGACACTCACCCACCTCAACAAGGAGGACGAGGGGCTCTACACTCTGCGCGTCGCCACTAAATCTGGATATGAGACATACTCTGCTTATGTGTTTGTCAAAGGTAAACCTCTTTTAAAGTTATTTTACTGGAAAATGTTAGAGGTGAAGTTTTAATTGTGTGTTTTGGCTAAATTCGATCCACATATGTTCAAAACAATGCAACAAACCCAACACATCCTATTTGTTTACACATCTTAAATAGTTGTAATCCACGTCAACCCAAGCTGCACTCAATGGATTCCCTCGCCTTTGCTTGTGTCTCAGGAGATCAAGGTCACAGTCACAACACCACACGCACTGGCACCTGATAATAACACTGTTTATTTATCAGTGTCTGAATGTCATTGAGTGGTTTTAAATAGGATATCTCTAATGGAGGCACTGCTGAGCGGCAAGTCTCTGGCATGCGTTTGAATGCCATGGAAAATACAGGTCAGTTGAGCTTATCTTTGTTGCCTTCAGAGACAACCTGTCAAACATGGTTTCAGCATCTGCACACCAGTCATGCTGAGCATGAAGAGGTTAGAAAATAGACCCTTATTTCTCCCTTGTGGCAAGCTGATGGTTGCCCAGAAAAAGGAGAGACAGGGTATGATCTCCATGACAAAAACACTCTGGTCTTGGCTGCAGTTATAATATTCTAAGAGGGTTTATTAATGGAATGAGTCTGGCTGTAAGAGCTGAGATTAATAAAGGCTTTCAGAAAGAAAGGACACGCTGCTCAAGTTACTCAATGCGCTAACTTGGATATTAGATGTTATCTGCCTCACAAAGTATGCAAAGTATATTTTTGCTAATTAATAATACAAATGTTCAATATTTTAAACCTTTTTTATGAGCAACTGTTTCCTCTAAACATTTGACCCCTCTGAATATTCATTGTTTCAGAATTTACAGCAACAGATAATGTCAAACAGTTGTTTACTGTCATGATCATGAATGAGCTTTAGCCTTGACATTAGCTTATGCTGACTTTGACATGTTAACAGGGATCTGGGATATTGGCCAAAGTAGTTATTTCATGATACGCTAGATATAAAAAACAAAATCTTGATGCCAAGATTTCTTTATGAAAATGATTATCGTTGATAATTAAGCACTAGCACTCAAAGTCAATGCGATAGCCATAACTCCCACTTGCTTCAAAAAAGCACATTGTGACTGAACAAGTGTTCATGAATATAAGTTATAGAATAGTCAAATGAAATGATACATTAATAACCAACGGCTTAATTATTCCCTTTGCTAGAGCTAGGAACATGAAGAACGTGAAGAAATACATTATAAACTTATCATGGTGATATTGTATGCTTAGATGCAGATGCAGAGGTGGAAGGTGCTCCTGGAGCCCCACTGGACGTACGCTGTCTGGACGCCAACAAGGATTACATTATTGTTACCTGGAAGCAACCAGCTGTTGAGGGAGGAAACGCCATCTTGGGCTACTTTGTTGACAGGTTTGTAATTTTGCTCTGGTTTGTTAGCTTAGCTAATCCTTCAAAGCCCTATGTCACATGCTCACATTGCCAATAGTCTATAGATAATATTTTCTTTAAGAATAAAAATATTACAAAAAAGAAAATGTTTCAAAATATAAAGGATCTGGTTCATACTAACCTTGAGTAAGTAATTATTGAAATGTAAGCAAAACAGTGCAAAATTACAGACCACAGATTCCCCATGTTACTGGTAAACACAATGGAATTAATTTCATTGCATTGTTTGAAATAGACAAAACAAAATAAAGTATCACTATAAAGTCTAAGGAAATGGATACAGAGGTTTGTAAATGTTTTTATATAATAAAAAGCGAAGAAGTGTGACCTGTTTTCACTCCAGGTTAGTTTAGAATCTAAACCATTTTCTTTTAACTTTCGCTATATATTTAGAAGGTGACACTCTGCCCTTGTCTTTCCCCGTATTTATCTGCATCCATCTACATATCATATAGCATTATGTGTATTGGCCAAAAGAAACAAAACAAACAGTCTGCAATGATATCAAGGACCAGGTGTGGAGATGTGACCGAATCATTGTGGAGAACAGAAAGTGAAAATCAAGGTCCAAAGTGTAATGGCCTTTCACTCACAAGTGCAAATCATACATGTCCAATCCCAGGAAAAGTTATGAGAAACAAGAACCAATTAGTTACTAAACCAAAAATCTTATCTATCTCATAACATATCTGTGGTTTGGCATGTGTTGACACAATCAAAAAAGCGTAACAACAAGACATAATAACACTGAAGTTGCATTTGTACTTGTTTGTAATGCAGTAGCAGGTAAAGTAAATTTGCCCCAATCATGTTAGAAACTCTGAAAGAGGAGGAAACAGGAAAAATTGTTACCTCAATAAGATGACAGACCTTAACCTCAAAATGTCTTATTCAAGGGTATGACATAAAACAATTCTTGTTATTTTATGGTTATGAAAAGTATAACTGCAAGTAAAACTATATTGTCAATTCAGTTTAATATTCTGCAGTTGTGTTGTTATGAACAGATGTGAGGTTGGAACGACTCACTGGGTTCAGTGCAATGACACTCCGGTCAAGTTTGCCCGTTTTCCCGTCACTGGTTTGGTGGAAGGCCGTTCCTATATCTTCCGAGTCCGAGCCGTCAACAAGACCGGGATCAGCCACCCGTCTCGGGTCTCTGAACCGGTGGCAGCAATGGATCCGGCCGATCGAGCCCGCATGAGAGGTACTATACCCAGGGATCTAGCTTTACTATGTCTATGTTAAAAAAAAACTTTGGTAAAAGAGATAAATTCATTGAGATTCATGACCTTATAAAAGTAAAACATGCTGAGAAAAGGAAAACTACAGCTAAGCCTTTTTCAGTTTGAAGGTAAGCAGGTAGAAAATATTGAAAATGGAAGATGAATAAAAATCAGGAAATGGTAAACATCAAAATATAATCAATTACATGCATGCTTTTCTGTTAGGCACTTCTGCACCCTGGACTGGCCAAATCATTGTCACAGAGGAGGAGCCTGCAGGTAAGAAAGTCACAGTACTGGATATCATGTTGCTTACCTGAGGATTGGGGCCTGTCCAACTCATCCTTTCATGTCTAGAGGGCATTGTTCCTGGCAGACCTCGTGAGCTGCAAGTGACTGAGGCAACCAAAAACTATGTGGTCCTGAGCTGGAAGCCTCCTGGAGAGAAGGGCCTTGAAGGGGTCATGTACTATGTGGAGAAGGTGAATATTGACAGAGTTCTGCAAACTTAATTTCTGTTGCAGTTTTTACATTTTAAAATCTGTTTGACGCTATCGGTTTCGTTTGTCAGTGTGTCTCGGGCACAGATAACTGGCAGAGGGTGAACACAGAGATCCCAGTCAAGTCTCCTCGCTTCGCTCTGTTTGATCTTGCTGAGGGAAAGTCCTACCTGTTCCGTGTCCGCTGCTGCAACTCTGCTGGTGTCGGCGAACCGTCTGAGCCAACTGAAGCCATCACTGTGGGCGACAAGCTTGGTCAGAAGATACAGTAACTTGGAGGATTTGACTTATTGTTTAACAATGTCTTTGTGGCATCTTTCTCCCAGAGTCAATCACTTTCCTGACTAAAAGTTAAGTTAAAAACAACCTAATTTGGGACACTTTGCTATCCTCAATCTGGTTCAAATCTAGCATAGATTTAAACTAGACCTAGGTAGATTAAAACTGCAGGTTTTGATCAACATACGGTTGATTTAAAAATTCTCATACCTTTAGCAGATTAACTTGTTTCTGAATGCAAATTATGCATGCATTAATAGTGGGAATGTGGATACAATGAAATAATAATAATAATAACAAATCTCTGTTTTTGTTTTTCTTACCTTAAAAACATTTACACCCTTTTTATTATCCAGTGGGAAGCCTTTATTGCCATCATAGTCATTGTGTGTATTATTTGATTTGCCAAAGTAGGTCACATATTTCACCCAATATTTCTCTAAAACTACCAGCAGAACAGCATAAACCCAGTGTTCTGGTTAAAGACAGAACCCAGCTGTTTATTTATGTGTAAAAATAATGTTTCCCTCTAAAAATATAACATCATGGAGCCAAAGAAATACCTTAAACACACTGCCTGCCAACTCCTATATAGACTCTAAATCCTTAATCAGTTCTGCTCATCTTGAAGCCATTAATAGTATTTCTAACTTATTGGTGTTTAAGAGTAATGAACATCACTATGTAAATAAATCACAACAATAGTAGCCTGAATATTTGAAATGATCTCATCCGCAGATATCCCATCGGCTCCGGGAAAAGTCATCCCCATCAGAAACACGGACACATCTGTCGTGGTGAGCTGGGAGGCGTCTAAGGATGTCAAAGATTTGGTTGGATACTACATTGAGTGTAGCATTGTTGGGAGCGATGTGTGGGAGCCATGCAACAACAAGCCTGTTAGGGCAACAAGGTAAAACTACTTCTTTTATGCTCTTCTGATATTAATCAGATGCAAATCAGCATCTGTTATGGATCATAAATTCAATTTACTGTCTTGCAGGTTCATCTGCCATGGGTTGATTACTGGAGAGCAGTACGTGTTCAGGGTGAGGGCTGTGAACGCCGCAGGGCTCAGCCAGTTCTCCCCAATATCAGAACCAGTGGAAGTAAAAGCTGCAATTGGTGAGTGAAAAAACATCAGTCACTGGATAAACTGTTATGTTAATAGTCAGAAATACTGTAAATATTAGATTATTCAACCATTTGAGTAAAATTGACCTTTGAACTATATATTATAAGTATTTAATATGGAATAAATAAATTAAGATTTAACAAACTGGGTGAAAATAGATCACTTGTTTACAAAATGTCTCCTGAATGCACTCAATAGTGTGACTTTTGACATCTCTTTAGTTATTGATCCCAAATTCAGAGACATATTTAGTTTACTGGGGAAAAGTGATGGAAGAACAACAATAATAATGACACTGTTATTTTGTCAGAAGTGTTTTCAGATCTTCATCTGCACTCCCACACTCTCCCACTCTGTCACTCCAAAACTTTGTTCTACACCACCCTGTTCAGCTGCATCCACCCTACAGACTCCTCACTTCCTGCTTTGCCCGAAGCAGGTTGGGGTCAGGACTTGTATACTTCCTCTATTTTGGATCAACCTGATCCAATTCAGCGGTCGTTACAAACCGGATCAATGTGGTACACCATTTCCCACAATCCCCCTTTCCTCACACTCACCTTTCCTGGGTCGAGATTGCGTTGGTCTACGCATGGTGCTGAAGGTACCAAAAGATGGACCCTCCGCACCCTGACAGATCTTTTAGAGTGCTCCATGTTTTCTTGTTCTAGAATTTGCTTTTGAAGCTAACTTAGCAAAGAATTGTTCTGATTGCTCTAACATGCCGCACTTGTCAATGCAAAGTTTTAAGAAATTTCTTCTGTTTTCTTTATTTTGTCACGCTTAAATGTTTGAGATCATCTTTCTCCAGCATCCTAACTAACAAAACCTTTAGATGTCTGTCATTCACTGGCTGATTTAATGCTGAGAGTCTTTTTGTAATTATGAAACACACTCATAAACAATGCCAATGTATTTACCTTACAGGCAGATGTTTGGTAAATGTGTTTTGAATCCTATTTGTCCAATATGTGTTAAAATTGATTATTATTTTTAATAAAAGAGAAAAAAAAGCCCTAGCAGACCCCCAAACAAGAACAAATAGCTAAAAATGTCTTCCCATTACTATAAAGTCGTGTTGGAAAAAATGTGGTTCATAGCAATACGACCACAGCAGAACAACGAGTGCCTTGTAGAACGGTTGGCATTGTTTTTGAACATCATAAGTTGTTGGTGCATGTTCTCATATTCCTAAATTCTTCTCACATGGATGTCACCTGTTGGTCATCTTGTCTTCATTTTCCCTCCCAGTCAGATGAAGACATTTCTTTGTATTTTACAGGCTGATGTGCTGAATATTGTGTTTATGTGTTGTTTTTTTTCTGTTGTTGTGCTCCATTATTGTTTTGTGATTTAGTTGCAACATATTGTTGTTGCCTGGTTTAAGTCATTGTTTTTGCTTTCCTTTGCTAACACCCATAGGGGGCGGCATTCCACATGGTGTGTTTTCGAAGATGGGGCCGGGGGGTAACGCGTGCCCACTAACCGAGCACGAGCCACGCTGGACGGACAAGCATGAACCTGTCCAGCCTTCCCATTTCACTGTTGAAAGGCACAATAAACCTCAGGCTGACACTGAAAGCGGAGAGGGGGACAGGGTTGCTGGTTCATGGTCTGTGGACCAGAACCCCCTCTCAGAGTCAGGCTCAGTTTCTGAATTTCTTACTGATAAAATTTCAGCTGTACACTTTGAGACAGTCATTCAGATTCAGGATAAAACTGCTGTGATGGACAAAAAACCCGGTGGCGCACGTAAGTTCACTGTGGAGGGTCCTGGTAAATAGCAGAGTGCAAAGACCAGGAGAGAACCTGAAACCCTTTAGTGGATGCTGCAATGAATTAACAGAAAGAAGCATTATATATTCACAATTTTTAAAATTTTCTGTCACCCAAGTTTACTGCACTTTGCAAATGTACACAAGTTCATGCCCCTTAAGCTATTTCACATCATTTTACCACCACAAACTTCAGTCTATTATTGGGATTTTATGAGATATGAAGAAAGTGCATGATTATAAAGAGGAAGAAAACTGTTCCACAGCTTTCAGATTTTTAACAAATAAACATTTTAAAAGTGTGTCTAGTGATCTGATGCATATAATCCCATTAATATACATTAAAGTTTGTGACTATGTGAGAAAGGTTCAAGATCTATTTATTCTTTGCAAAACACTGTACTAAAATTAATATAAATATGACAAATGGAAAACTCCACCTGCATTCTTCTGTATTAAAGGTAAGTCTTCACCAGTTCCTTCTTTAACTAAGATCTTAGTTCTTAACATAGAACATAGTTCCTTATCAGTACTTTGCCCTAAGTCACTTCCCGACTCGTTCGCCTGTCATCTGTCACCTCAGCACCAGCTTCTGCTCTCCTGATGATTGCCCCTGAGCACTTTAACTTTCAAACATGCAGAAACTTTTCATGTCTGGAGTCTCTCAGTCTGAGTCTGCCCCAGAAATGGACAACCAACCAAACACAAAAGCAGGACACTTGACCTTTTTGGAAATGAAACACTCCAGAAATCCAACTCTTGGGACACAATGAGCCCAATTCCAGCCAAAAAGTACACCAAGATCACAGTTACACTCTTAGTTGTGTTTCTGTAGTGCTCATAAACATTATATGATATTTAACTGAATATGAGGGTATTCTATATTTGTTGTGAAGATATTCAGTATTTAATTCCTTAGTAATATATGTAAAGGAATATTAAAACGGTTTGATTTAATAAAGATGATGAGTGCATTAGACCAGATGTGGTCAGTTTCCTGTTATTTCACTTTCCCATGAGCACGGTCTCTCTGTTGAGGCGATGGTGTTAACTTGAAGTTCTCTGTCCCAGCATCTCCTGCTCCACCCTATGGCATCACCGTTCTGGAGTGTGTGTGCGACGCCATGGTGCTCTCTTGGAAGCAGCCGACCTTCATTGGAGGAGCTGACATCACCGGCTATTTCGTAGATTACCGTGAGGTCGTCGATAGCGTGCCGGGGAAATGGCACGAGGCCAACGTGAAGGCTGTGAGCGAGAGGGCCTACAGGGTGAGCGCACGGAAGCCCTTTCTACATCCAGATGTTTTGCAGCTGTGTGCAGGACCAGCAGGTAATTTATCTGGTTGTGTCTGTGCCTGCCAGGTGTCGGAGCTGCGGGAAAACAGAAAGTATCAGTTTCAGGTGCGAGCTGCCAACATGGCGGGCGTCGGGATCCCATCGATGCCCAGTAACACCTTCCTGTGTGAGGAATGGACCATTGCTGTACCAGGTTGGTTGCTCAAGCTGGAACTATCAAGATTCTGAAAACCCTATCTCAATCTTAATTGATTAAATTCTTAACTAAAATTAATCAGTAGCGATTATGCTTTGGTTTTGTAGAATTCAGACCACTGGTCATATTTTACTTAAAACATTTCTCCCCAGTGGAAAACATCCTGGTATTGATTAGTTACTGCGCCTGCAAAAAATATTTAGGAGAGAAGCCAACCCACAGCATTTTGGATTCTCCACCATACATAACAATCAAGGACATGGTTTGATTTTCCACATTTTCACTATGTCTAAAAAATAAAAATAAAAATGTGGTTGTAAATTAAAGGTTGAAAGATGTCTACTGGTGTAAAAATGTGGTAGAAAATTTGTAATGGTTAAATTTCAACATGAATTATGGACAAAAAGTTCATACTTGCTGAAAGACACTGTATGTATCTGCAAAATAAAGACAATGATTGGTTGACTTTACAGCTATTAAAAATGTGTAATGTAACTCAGTATTTGGATGGTTTGCTACGTATTCTAATTTTCAAAACGATCATAGATGTATAAAAATCAAGGGCATCAAATGTAAACATCTGAGAAGTGAATTTATCACAATATGATTAATTTAACCAACAAATCTGTTGTCATTTAAACTGTAGAATTATACAGACCAGAAAAACAAGATTGCAAATTATTTTTGCTACTTGTACCATCAAATCATGAATAATCCTTTCTAGACTGAATTGAAGCCAAGCTTCTAATTTTCTAAGTCTTTTACATATTTTTCCTGCAGGACCTCCTCACGATTTGCAGGTTTTAGAGGTGCGTAGCGACTCCCTGGTGTTACTGTGGAAACCTCCTGTGTACCAGGGCCGCGATCCGGTCAACGGTTTCTACGTTGACATCAAGGAAGGAGATGCATCGGAGGAAGCCTGGAGGGGCGTCAACACCAAGGCTGCAGAGAAAACGTACCTCAAGGTCATTACATGGACTCCGTTTGGAGCATTTTCTCCTAAAACAGGACTGTACAAGATGTCTTATCTGGGCGCTGTCTCTAAACTTTGCAGGTTAAGGATCTTAAGGAAGGACAGACATATGTGCTGAGAGTGCGTGCTCAGAATAAAGCCGGTGTGGGAAAAACCTCAGATGTTACAGAGCCAGTCCTAGCGCTGACCAAACCGGGTAGGTAAACGGTGAAAAAGGGGCAGATTTCATGAGGGTATGCTGGTAATGTGAATGTCCTGAACTGGTCATCATATATTTGGCTTTCAGGCACTAAAGAGATAGTCGTGGAAGTCGATGATGATGGTGTCATCTCCCTGAACTTTGAGTGCTCTAACTTGACGCCAGACTCCAAATTTTTGTGGTCCAAGGATTATGAAGAAATCACAGACTCCAGTCGCCTGACCGTAGACACCAAGGGAAACAAGTGAGATGACTCAGCCTGTCTTATTACATTCAGACTAGAAAGGATATGGAGCCCTCCTTATTTATTGGTACCTCTTGTGTCTGGTGACTCAAGGGGTTTTGTTTCGGCCATATGATTTGGATCATTGTGTATCTATTTTCAGTTTTCTGGCAGAGAGAACTGTTTTATTTATATGTAGCATCCTAATATTTCAAAGAGTTCATAATACCATACAGTCAAACAAGGTCGCCAGGTGTTTGGAATTAGAAACAGGCCCGCAGCATTATAAAGCTTCCACCATACTGACAGTGAACATTCGTTGCTCAACTGGAGTGTTTGTTGCTGAGAAGCTCAATCTGTATCTCATCTGAAATAAAACAAATATTTCAGTAGTGTTTTATAAGTGCCTTATGTTTACATTTGTGATGGTAGTACAGAAAATCTGTTTAAACGGCATCACTTTGTTGGCATGTGGATTTAGTCCAGTGGTTGTCATGGAGACTTGGTGACCTCTTTTGTTGCAGTTCTCTCTAACAGAAAGCTTTGGAGAGTTTTTCCTCTCCCTTCCTGCTCACTGTGTGTGGTTGATGTCCCAGTGTGTGTTCCTGTTTCAACTTTACTCAGCTTTGTATTTATTGCTCTGGCTGTAGATATGATCAAGTTCATTCATGTTTCCTAACACATCTGCGATACTAGGATGATATTTCATCTTGTCCTTTCCAGGTTGAAGAGTGGCTGAGAGAAATTTCCATATTTTTTTCCAAGGAAAAGTCCTCATTGCTAATTTGATAAACTTCTCCTGTAATTTGTTTTGGTGTGACTAAGTGCAGATATCAGATTTAACAGAAAATAAAAGATGTAGACCAAGCTTGTTAAACAGAGCAGGAAATAAAACTATAGGAGTTGAGGACTCTCGCCGCCTGAGGATATGTGTTATTTAGGAGTTTGGTTAATCTGGACCTAGTGTGTTGTTATGTCTGTTATCTTATCTTTAGGGACAGAAAATAAAAACTACAATTTTCATGTTTTTAATTTATTTTTAGCATCAGATGTGGTTGTGACCATAAATGTTTAATTTCTTTAAAGGCTTTAGCAGGGTGCCACCAGTTGATAAAGAAAAATGCTTTAAATATTTTGTATCCGTTCGCATCAGTATTATCCTCGACTGTTTCAATGACCTTTACATGTTGCTGTCATTGTACATTCAACTTAAGATTGCATAAATCCTAACACAAGCTTTGTGTTCAGATCTAAAACCGTTTTCAACAGTCCTGGGGAGGAGGACATTGGTGTTTACTCATGTCTTGTCACCCATACTGATGGCGCTTCATCCAGCTACACTCTCTCTGAAGAAGGTGGAAACTTTTTCTTTTAACATAAAAACAAAAGAACAGGTCAGGCCCCAGTTTCAATCACAATCTTTTGCTGTTCCTCAGAGCTAAAACGGCTGCTGGAGGTCAGTCACAACCACAAATTCCCGAGTAAGTGCTTCAAAATTTGTCTGAGATGGGACTTTTTCTTTGTTTCTGTTCATTTCTTGTAAGATGACTCGGCATTTTCTCTTCCCACCAGTTATTCCACTGAAGTCAGATCTGGCAGTCGAGTTACAGGAGAAGGGCAGAGTGCACTTCTGGTTGCAGGCGGAAAAAATGTCAGCGAACGGCAAAGTGGATTATGTTTTCAACGATAACGTTCTCTCCCAGGGAGATGTCAGTGAGATGTTCAACTCTTTTTTCATGAAAAGTTAACATTTGTAATAGGGAGAAGAAAAAAAACATTACTTTTTAAATTATATTTTTCTACAGAAATACAAAATGAACTTTGACAAGAACACCGGTGTGATTGAGATGTTCATGGAGTCTCTGACTCCTCAAGATGAAGGGACTTACACTTTCCAGCTGAACGATGGAAAAGCAACAAATCAGTCTAGCTTGGTGCTGATAGGTGATGGTACGTTAAGTTGAACAAACAAATGGAAAACATTTCTTACATTTGATTGAGTTACAAGCGGAAAGACCCCTTTGCAACAACTGCACGAAATGTTATAGGGAAAATCAACTCTTGGAAAAAAAGGGTTGTACAAAGTGCTGCCAATACATTTTGTCTGTAACTGGTGCAAAATACTTTTTATGTAGCATCTTTTCTTCAACATTTACAGATTAATGTCAATGTAAGTGTGGAGCATTCTTTGGGAGCGTTTCACCACTAGAGGGCAGAAAACAATCTGTCAAATTATTGAAGAACTGAACACACAGAGGCTCACACATAGATGAGTTTTGCCAAAGGGAGTTTAGCCTCTACAACAGTTAAAATGTAATTCAAAACTCATATCGTCATTTCTTATTCATGTTAATTAAGCCCCCTCCCCTTACAGCCCCTGACCCCCAACATGTTTACTTGATTATGTTATTGGAATAAAACTATTCATCTATATTTTGAGCCAAAGACTCTGACCACTGTTTACTCTTTTTGCTTTTAGTGTTCAAGCAGCTGCAGAAAGAATCAGAGTTCCAGAGAAAGGAATGGTTCAGAAAGCAAGGTAATGTAAACATACGTAACAAGAATAACTACTTTTTTGTTTGAGTGACCTCCACTTTCTTTGTCAAAGAAGTCAGAAAATCAGCTTAGATTCAGAATAAATCAAAACTTCTCTTGTTGTAACTGACAGTCAGTAATAACATTTGTTTACATGTCTCAGGTCCTCATTTTATTGAAGGCTTGAGTTGGGAGGTAACGCCAGATTGCTGCGTGATACTCAAGTGCAAGGTGAGTCTTAGCCTTAGAGAAGCACATTCCCCTCCACGCACACTTTTTTGAATACTTCAAGTCTAAAAATACCCCTCCTCTTGGCTACATCCCAGGTTGGCAACATAAAGAAGGATACCTCGGCTCTGTGGCACAAAGACGGACATCAGATCAAAGCCGATGAGCAACTCGGCTTCACAGAGGGAGTTCTCAAACTGGAAATTGCCCAGGTGAGAAAAAAAAGGAAGGCTCCTTAATAACGTGATATAATGTTTTAGTGCTTTTGAAAATTGAAATTAAACACAAACCTAGTATGTTTTCCAATTGTTACAAATTCAAGGTCCTGCATTCCATTAGAGATGCACTTGCATTAATTTTACTTTCCTGTTTTGCCAGATTTCCAGAAAGGATTCTGGTGTGTATGAGGTTGTTCTGAAGGATGAGAGAGGAAAGGACACATCCACACTGAATCTGACAGATCAAGGTAACATTTCCAGAGTCAGTCTGTAAAAACAGCTCGTGATGCACTTTGCATCAACATTTTTACTCTGTTTCAGGTTTCAAAGAATTGATGAATGAAGTTTTCAGCTTTATTGGTGAGGAGAAACATGTTTTCTACATCCTAATGATCATTTCTTAAAACATAACTGTTAAAATAACCGTTTTGTCGTCACTGCTTTTAGCTAATTCCTCCACTCCACTGAAGATCACAAGCACAGATGAGGGAATTCGACTCTACACATTTGTCAGCATCTACAATGACTTGCTCCAAGTCACATGGCACTACAAGTCAGTTTAAGGGAACATGCTGCACTTCTTTTTATTATCCAGCAGATACATAACATTAACACGCACAGAGAAAGCTTTGTGTGGACGTTCTTGCTTGTTTTTATTTCTCAAAGCGGTCTGTGTTTTCACGCGTTTTGCCTTACGTTTTTCTAACAGGGACTCGGCGATCTCCTTCTCTGACCGTATAAAGAGCGGTGTGGTTGGAGAACAGCTGTGGCTTCAGATCACAGAGCCCACTGAGAAAGACATGGGCAAATATGCCATAGAGTTTTACGATGGAAAGGGCGGTCTCAGGAGAACAGTGGAACTCTCTGGTCAAGGTGATTCTCAAGAACTTTGACTAGACCTGAGCTGTACTCAGTTTTGATTTGCAAATGTCTCTTAGCAGTTGTGTACAGAGCAGATTAATGAAGTGTTGTTTTTTTCCTTTTAGCATTTGATGATGCTTTTGCAGAATTTCAGAGACTCAAGTAAGTTTGTGCTAACCTTTTCTGTAACTTCAAAGTGGCCATTTTATTAGGTACATATTTTAACACCTGAGAAAAACAATACCACTAGGAACATTTTATTCTTGCATCTTTAACAGACCATATCCGATCCAGCAGCTAAAAAACTAAAAAAAACAACAAGAAAAGAAACACATTGTCTTCAGCTCAGATGAATGTCTCCATCTTCTCTCGAAAAGCACTTATTAATATTAATTTTAGCAGCCACATTAAAATATTTCTAACATGCACAGTATTCTTAGTTCTTAGTAAATAGTGTGGTGAGCAAATATGAAGTTTTACACAAAGCCTCAGTGAGTTTGATCCAAATTATGGCTTTGATTCTTGTTTTAATTTGTTGCTTTCTTATTTGTATCCTCAGAGCTGCAGCTACTGCAGAGAGAAGTAAGTATTAACTCCTTATTAAAGTCATAGTCGAAGCCCTAACTGTTTCAAGAGAATAAAAAAGTTCTTACAACTTTTTGCAAAATGAGCACCTGCATGGAGACATGTCTTCATTGTGAGATAATGGCACAAGCCACATTTACTTAATTCATTTTTAAACAATGAGATAAATGAGACACTTTAAGAGGTAAAATACATGTATCTTGAATTAAATTAAACTGTTCCTTATGCTAAGATCGTGCTCGAGTGGCAGGAGGCCTGCCTGACGTGGTGACTATACAGGAGGGCAAGGTAAAGAAACAGTGTTGACTTTACAGCGGCCTTGTCTCCATCTCTTCTATGCAGGACTAAAAGAGGTGCTTTTTTTGGTATATTTGTACATTTCTCTACCTCAGGCTCTCAATCTCACCTGCAACATTTCGGGCAACCCCGTGCCAGAGGTCACCTGGCTGAAGAACGACAGGGAGATCACCTCCGATGAGCATTGCATCCTGAAGTTCGAGTCGGGCAAGTTCGCCAGCTTCACCATCACCGGCGTGAACACGTCGGACTCCGGCAAGTACAGCATCCTGGTGAAGAACAAGTTCGGCACAGAGAGTGGCGACTTCACTGTAAGTGTGTTCATCCCGGAGTCAGGCAAGAAATAGTAAAAGTGGTCCAAGTCTTATCGTAAATACCTGTAAATGGAGTTCATTGGAAGGCAAAAAAAAGAGCCGGAGGATGTGTTTGACGTTCAGTGTCTAAATGAAACTTGAAAGGTGCTGCATCTGAGCTTGAAACTTAAAGCAGTTTCTGTGATAAAAAGAAAAGAAGTCAAGCTAAGAATTGATCACCACGTTTCGTCCAACACTAACTAATCTGAATAAATATGGTAATTTCTTCCGAATCCAAATATTACTGGTGCAATTTCTGTTTGTGTAAAGTTGTAGCATGCAGAAGAAAATATTAGCTTTAGAAGAATAAATAAAAATTCTTCACTTAACAAAAGAAAAATAACTGCTAAACTGTTTGAATCAAATGCTTTGATCTTGAAAATGTTAGTTTACATGGAAAGTCTATTAAAACATGAATGTTTTTACATTTGCTACAGATTTTTGCAAGCTGCACTACTCACCATGTTAAAAACAATCAAATAACAAAAATAGAATGTTCTCTTTTCTTGAATCTCTTCACAAATTATAAGACAACTTATACAGTTAACATTAGTATCATTTCGTGATCATTTCCCAATTACATAAAACAGTAAAAGCTAAAGACCCACAGCTTCTCATTAAGAATTATTCGTCTTAAATATGAGTTCCACAGTTCAGGCCCCAGATGAACATGAAGTTAATATTATTGGTGTGTTTTTGGTGCAAATAAAATCAGCAGCAAATGTGTTAAAACATGAGTAATTTCATTAGATTGTATGCTTCTGCCACTTTAAATGTGACACCCTGCCATCACTTTGTTCCACTGTCTCTAGTCAGTATTCTATGTCTGCACATTACTTTTTTCACTGTTGTCATGACAAACCCATCACAGTCACTGTTATTACTGATGACAGTGGTTATCACTCCACTTCCTGTTGCCCTGTTTCCTGATTAAACTAATAAATATTGGCATGTATCCCCACTTCCTCCTCCCTCTCCTTTATGAGTCGCCTCACTTTGATTACACCATTCACCTTTCTCACTCCATGCTCTCCCTTCAGCTCACTCCTTTGTTCCTGTAGGCACAGTTTCTGTAGAGCTGGAGAAACTGAAGATCTCCCACCTGCATGGAGACATGTCGCCTCAACCCTGCAATAAAACTTAATTTGTTATAAGAGAACCAGAGAAGACAAAACAAAACCAGGAGTTAAGCAAAAAAAAAAAAAAAACATATATAAAAGACTAGGTAAGCAATGTTATTGTCAGAAGCTTTAATTCATGATTCATGGAACTTTCCCAAACAGGCAATATAATGAGGATAGAGGACGGAGAAACAAAAGCAGCATCTCTGAACATCAACAATTAGGTGAAAAGCCTGCACCAATGGGTTCCAAATGGACAGTGAACCACAAATGATTGTCAATGTGGCTTAAGAAGAACAAAGTCACTGCTTTGAAGTGGCCACACACCCTCAAATCCCATAAAAAATGACTGGGCAGAGCTGGAAAGTGTGTGAGATAGGTGGTTTACAAATCTGACTCACATCTACGAGTAGAGATTGGCCAAAATTCAAGAAAATTATTGTAAGAAGGTTGTGGAGAGAAAAACCAGGTTGCAAGTCATGCACTTTCAAAGGCAGTTCTACCAAATACTAAATTAATCTCTTATTATTTTGGGATCTAGCAGATGGAGATCCTAATCTTGACCTAAAACAGAAAGTTTCGTCTGTTTAGATGTCAGAAAATGAGAAAAACAAGGTTATACGCTTATTTTTATCCAGTGTAAACAAATGTCTAGTTTGATTAGTGCAGTTTATGTCCGTATTTTCATTTGTTTTGCTATTTTGTTGCAAATTGGAACCATCATTTTGACCCGTCAGATCTCTACTCTCAAAGGTGAAAGTCTATGTTGACAACACAAAAGGCATTGGTCACTTAATCAAAGTCCTTCTGAATATTTTCTATATTCCTTTTAATTCAGCTCCTCCTACAACGATTCTTACTTGTAATCTGAACTGCTTGCAGCAAAAACATCTGGGCCATATGTAAAAACCCTGTATATATAGACAACCTGGACTAAAATACATTAAATCAGTGTGTGAAGAAGACCAAGTTAGACCGATTTCCTGATCAACAAACTTCAGCGAGCATTTCAAGACAAGACAGTATAAAAACATAATTGCTGCAGATTTGCTGATAGGAAATATAAAGCACTCCGAAAGCACCATTTATTGGCAAAGGATGCATTCACATTAATATATTGAGCATCTTGGTCATCACTGACAGGTCAGACCTCAGTGAATGGGTAAGTATGATGATCAATTTTTAATGACTTTATGATGATTCATTCTATCTGCAGAGCTTCATTACACGAAGATGTCTTATCTCATTTGTTCTTCGTCCAGCTCGAGATCACAGAGGGGACACCTGACTTGGGCGTGACCTCCTACTGGACTGATGCTGAAGGAAATGTGGTTTTCAACCCAAATACTCCAGAAGAAAAAACGAAAACCTCAGTCACAGGAATGAAAAACCCAAAACGAAAAGGTGAGCAGACTTCTACAAGCAAGAGTCATCTGTACACTACAGGATGGTTTGTTTCACTAAGAAATATCCTCTTGCAGAGTCTGTAGCTAGAGATCCTGCTAAAAGGATGGAAGACAAAAAGGAGGGCAGCAGCAGCAGGGGACTGGAAACAGAAACGATGATGGATGATGCCTCAACAGAGACAAAATCTTCAAAGTCAGACCGATCAGTGGATGCTAAAGAAATTCTGCTGGAGAAGTCGTCCTCTGCTGAGACAGAAGCCAAAACAGCCTAAAACACCACAGAAAAACTTTTTGACGTAGAAATTGATCGTTAAATGTTAATGATAATCTCCTTTTTAAGATAAAAATTGTAACCAAGCGGGATTTTTGGAATTCACACATCTTTATGTTGAGTTTTTCTTTTTTCCAATAGGTAAGATCTTATCTGTCAGAAAACGTAGGAAAGAGGCCTAAAGCAGATGAACAGAGAAAACATATATGACACATTGTACTGTTTCTGGTGAAACAGCACAATTAGGTTAAGTTAGTGAGGAAAAAAGTTAGCTTCACAGTGTATTTGTTTAATTTTTGTTCACTTACAACAAAACGGTGTTGTTACCTCACATCTAGAGTTGATATACTTCGTAATTTCAGCTACCACAACGACACAGACAAACCTGGATTGTTCACGAGGTTTACTTTGACTTTTTTGGGGAAATGAAAACAGCTACTTCCCTTCCCTCCGTAGAACGTGTGAATAGGACATTGTGTTTCCATCTTTCTACAAAAGCTCGGCACAAAGCTTCTTTTTCATCCACATCAACCTTTTTTTTATTTTGTAACGTGTCTGTGCACTTGATCTATTTTGGAATAAAGCCTCGAAAATCCACCACCTGCAGGTCTCCTGTTCTGTGACTGAGTACGACTTCTGTTCTTGGATCAGAAAGCATAAATAAATTCATTCACTGAAATGAATTAACTCTTTACATTTTGTTTCATTGCACAAATAAATATAAGTTTTGGTATTCAACATGTTTCTATTAAGTAATTATGACAAATATCATGTAAAGGTTTAACAGACTGCTGTTTGGGAGTGCATCATGCTCTATTTGTTCCTGTTTCTAATCCTGCTTTTGATCACAGTATGTAAATAAATTTGAATATACCAAGATAATATTTCTGTTAATAACATTTATATCCGTAAACGTAATCAATCCAAAAACTCTCAAGTGTGATTAAAAGCCAAGCTTCATGACAGAAATACATTTATGAAACTTTTTTTTCCTTACAGTTGAAACTGTTAACATGAAGTACTTGCCTTTTTAAAAACATTGTTTAAAATCTTTTTCATTTAATTCTAATCTGATGACTTTTATTTATTATTTATTTGGTGCCCCAAATTCTCTTTTCAATTAACAAGCAGTTCAGTATATGGTGGCTAGTATAGGTGAAGTAATTGTGGAGAAGAACGTTCTCTTACCATCTTCAACCAAGCGCGACGCTGTCGCAGCAGCTTGTGCCGGTCACGTGATCATCAACACTAGCGGCAGCAGAAGGGCGAGGAGCGGAGGAAGCCGACAAGTGCCGGTCGGAGGAACAGATAAACGGACCGTGTGTCTGCCTGCTACCGGAGAACCTCTATTCCCTGCAGGTAGGAAGATTTACGCGCTCCGTCTTCACTGTGCGCTCCCTTAACAGGTTCAGAAAATAAAAGAAAACTCTGATTCCCGTCTTTTCGACGTAACTGGAAGGGTTTCCGACTTGACATTTAAAAGCAGCCTTTAAAGTTTCGAGCCGTGAATTTCGACTATACCGATTCTAGCTCACAGGTTAACTTATGCTTTATGTAAAAGAAACGCTCGTTACCTCTTAGTTATTACTTTGTTTTGTCTTCTCTTAAAACTCCTGTTAGACTACGAAAAACCTCTCTGGAGATAAGCATCGTAGCGTTTTATTAAGCTATGTTTAATTGAAAAATGTCCACTCACATAACTGGTAGATTGTATTGTTTACACGTAAATAAGATGATGATAAACATATCATTTACTCCCATTCTATGCTGGCTGATGCAGGCTATTTCCCAGAAATCAGATGACACAGGAAAGCACAATATTGCTGAATGAGTTGGTTAATTTGTTACTTTCGAATTACCCAACTACCTCCGGGAAAACACCACTGTATACATATACCCATATATATGTATATTTATATGGGTATGTGTTAGGAGATATAAGGACAGAGCTATACTGTAATTTTCTTTTCAGCAACAACTGACTTATGCAGTGAATAACTGCATTAAATTAGTCATGAGCCATTTGTTGGAAATAACAATCACAAACTCAGGACAAAAGCAGCCATGGCTGTCCTACAGTCTCATGGGGAAGCTGTCCAGTCAGTGGGAGAAACGTGCAGTGGCAGGGAAAGCTAGATTTGGCCTAATCTTGTTAATGGGATTAACACTTCTTAAGGGTTAGTAGGGAGAGAGAGAGAGAGTGAGGGAATAGATGGGACCTCGGCGTGCTGGATTTCTTTGATAAAGTATAGGGCACTTTGTGTTGTAACCCTCCTAGGACCCCAAAATAAACTCTGTAATTAATGCAATAATGCTGATATAACAGACAAACACTTCTTTATGAAAGAGTAAGTGTGGCTTAATGTCACATTGGTTTAATAGCAATGCAGTAAAACACATGGAACAATATAATATCACTAGAACATTGTCTGTCATGCTGCTAGAACTGCAGATCAGCTGTTGATCTGCAGGTAGTTCTTCCACAACATTGTATGTTGTTGTGCCCAGAAAAGTCACCTAAAGCAAATGCTATGATGTGGTTAATGCAATGGTCTTCAACTGCATTCCTCGAGCACCAGAGTCATGCAACTTTTAGATGTGTTCCTTGTCACACATACTTGAATTAAAAGGCTAACCTACCTCACTGGCTACAGAGCCAGTCAAGTGCTACAGAGCTCTACTAAATAACTAATGTTGGAGCAAGGTGTGCTGAGGACTGGAGTTTGAGATGTTATGGAAATTTCATTTATCAAAGAATGATAATCTGTTTCAGTAATGAGAGCAAGATTCTTTAAGTTTCTTTAGTCGAAGGCAAAAGCATTCGAAGACCCATCTCACTGAACGCAGTCAGGATAAGAGCCCTGAACAACACACATCACATCGTTATATAGTCACAGCAAGGAAAAGACCCACCCAAAGTCTGATCTTATCTCTATTGCCAGATGGACCACAAACACAATCCTTACCCCCACCTCATGAACTGTCCCTCACCTCTTGGAGGGGATGATTTTATGGCAGGAAAGAGAACCGATAAACTTCTAATTCTTCTTTGTCAGTTACTTGTGGGTGCAGGGTCAAAAAAGGGTACAAACTACATTCCACACGTCAGTCCTTTAAGACAATTGCCAGGTTCAGCATTTCACCCAAGATGTCTTCATGTTTCTTATACTATCACAGCTGTGGAAACATCTAAGCATTATCTGGAAACTTCTTTAATGGAAAAACGCATCTTGCAGGAATACAAAAACACAGCAGATATAATCAGTAAATAAATGGTAAAAAAGGGAAAGTAAAAATACTGACATCATCTGCAGTTGAATATTTTCTCATTTACCTACTTGTCACAGAAAAAAAACAGGAAGAGCAGTTAATGCCTCATCAGATGTTTTGTGCTGATAATGAACAAGTAAGAAATAAAAAAGCAGTTTCTTAGCTGGTAACTTTATGCTCACAAACAGCTTCCATGGTTTGTCTATTGACTCTTTTTTATTGTTGTTCTTTCTGTTGAGTCCAAGATTTTTCCCCATAATCCTCTGGCAAAAAGTGTTTCCAGCTCAGAGACTGTTCAAATGCAAAAAAATAGCATTTGTTACTGTTTAGGAAGTAAAAAGGTTTTATTTCCTAAACATCACATTATTATAGGATGGCACCACACCAGGTAGTCAAATTCCACTAAATATAATGCAGAGTTGTCTGGGGTGGCTTAGTGTGCAACAACAGACATATCTGCTTTATCTATTAAATTATTATTGATCAGGTCTACTGTAATGTGCAGGGGAAGCCTCAGTGTAATGTCATCAGTATAGAAGACCCTGGCTCTTGCTGTAACTCTATTTTTAATTACTAGGCAGCCAAGGTTGTTGTCTTATCATCACTGTGTAAGAAATTAGTTTACATGTCATGTCATCAGAAAACTGAACGAGTTCTTCTAGTCCACAATGGTACCAACATCCAACTCTTTCAAGCGATTAAACTGTTACTCAATCAAAAAGAGTAAATTGTGCCTTCAAGCTGTTTTGCAATGTTTAAAGAGATTTCTGGTGCACAGGATGGTGGTGCCTGGGGCCTGGTGCCAAGTTATGTAAGCATTTTAGAGTTCAGGTTGGGGGTAATTTTCCCTCAAAGTTCATGCAGAAGGGTCTAAGAAGCTGTGGCACTGAGAAGAGGAGGCTTGCAGAGGAAAATGCTGTAGTGGAAAAGTTTGTAGTTCACCTTAATGATGCCGATGTAACATGGAGGTCTCAGGAAGGACACTAGCAGAGCAGCAGAAGAACCAGCAGCTGCACTTTAAGACCCCGTGGACGCTGGTTAGTTCAAATCATGGCTTTGCTTTTGACTAGGAGACGTCCTGTTTTCTTCCTCTGTGAATCTCTGTCATTGTAGAAACAAATGTTGTATGGTTTTCAGAATGAGGGAAAAAAATAATGACCAAATTGACTTGATTAAACCTTGAAAGGAAGATTAAACATGTCTGAAACGGTTTAGATTTTAATTCCCTGAACCTTTTATTGTTCATTTCTTTAATGATTTTTAACAGGAGCAATTAGTGAACAATGTGTACTTGCTTGTGAGTTTATTTGTGAGTTGCATTACAATATATTGAACAGTTTACAGGAAACCTGCTTGCAAACAGAACTTGTGAACAAGGTGGGAAAATATACTTTTGTCAGCACTGTGTTTTTGGGATAAACTACAGGCACCAGAGAAAGGAAGGTGTGTCGGGAGCAGTGATGACAAAGGCTCGAAAACATTACCCTTATTTGTTGTGATGTTAGGAGAGTCTTTCACAAAGCCTGACTACATTTTCTGAAGAAAACACTTAATATTCTTAATATTTTGTACTATGGAAGTGTTTTGTAGTGTCTTTTACTGCCTCAGTGAGGTTCAGCCAGACTTGTCTCATCATACTTCTTATGAAGTTATTTTTATCATTGATTCAGATAATAATTTGTATTATGAAATTCTGAGTAGTTTTCTTAAAGGTGAGGTTTTAATAATGTCATAGTTTGATTAGGCCAGAACTCTAGGTACCTTGTTTGTTTTGTTCCAAGTCAAAAGTGGACTGAAGCCACTTTACACAATGTTAAGCAATAGGACCCAAAATTACTTTTCCAACAAAACCTAGACATAGACTACTGTAAATATTGTAAGAATAATTGAGTCGTTTTTGTGCCTGTCCTTTTATCAGTAAGATTAACACTTTCTGAAGTGTTTTCTGTTATATCTGGCTACATTTAGACAGTTTCAAACCAGAAATGACATACACAGATATTTGCATACACACTCCCTGAAGCACCTAAAGCATATAACCTTGACATGGAAGTAATTATTTCCTGCCTCTTCTCTGTAGACCATAGATTGTTTGGTTTCGATGCAGAATAAGAGGAAGTGTTCACTTTAGAATTGAAAGTATGTTGAATATGTAAAAGACTTGATGCCAATTGTGTCATATTAAGTTTTGGGTGTGAATTGTTGTATTTCCGCTTGCTGTTAGAATGTAGTTCCTTTACTTTCAAACTAAACTGTCAAAAGACATAAAGAGAGGAGAGCAGCGGTTTTTAGTGACAGGCCCAGTAGAAAACTGAACCCGAAGTACTAAAAATATCTTGTGACCCAGTTTGGACCAGCGTAGCTCTTTGGTTCTGGATCTTCATGAAACCATTGGCAAAAGATGAGTTAATTAATCAAACAGACTTGCAGCCAAGATGCTTGAAGCTTCTTTTCAATAAGATTTAATTTAAAAAATGGGACATAGATATTACAAAGTGCTCCTTTCTGTTCCAAAATAAGTTTTTTTTTTATTAGATTTCATGTGCTTAGTATAAAACCATTTAAATTTTCTTATGAGCCTAATTTTGCAAGGAGGCCCATTTATTACCACTGAAAAGAAAAAAAACTACATAAAAGCCTTTTGATCTGTTGCCAATCTCAAGCCAACATTTAAGGAGAAATTGGCCTCAATTTATTTAAATCACAGATTAATGTTGCTGTTTGATTTGAGATGCAAAAAAAAAAAGCTTTAATCTACAAAATTAAACAAATTTTCTGTCAAGATCAGAAATTAGCTTCAGTCAAGGTATGTCACTGCGAAGTCTGTTTTAGCTCTACTTGTTTGGATCTAATTGAGACAGTTCATCTTGTCAGAGGCAGTGGTGCACAGCCTCTTACCCCAATTTACTGTGAAATAATCTGGCTTCCCTGTAAATGCAGGGCAAGCAAAATTGAAAATAATTTCAGTTCGCAGAGGATGAAGTCTGTTAACTTCATCTTCCTGGACCAACTAAGCTGGATTTATAATAAGTTAAGATGCTAAGAGAGTCGTACACAGCAACTTCAAACTTCTGAACTATCGCTTTAATATTTGATCCAAGTTGATTTGATTTCTAGATTATTTTGGATCTCTCACCTCTACGTCCTTGGTTGCTGTTGCAGAGCCCCTGATTAAATCCTGATCATTTCTGGACCGTTTGAAAGGGAAATGGAACAGAACCAGTGTGTTTAGGGACAGGCTATTCTGAGCAGCAGCAGCCTTCTTACAGGGACAGTGACCTGATAGGCCAAAATATATATAAAAAAATGAAATAAAAAAGCATATCTTATTGTCAGAGTTTAGTCAAATGGAACTAAAAATGAATTTTATTGGTTTTATTTTTCTTACAGGTGAACACCATGAACTATGTGGGGCAGCTGGCAGGCCAGGTTCTGGTGACGGTGAAGGAGTTGTACAAAGGAATTAATCAGGCCACCCTATCAGGCTGCATTGACGTGATTGTGGTCCGACAGCCTGACGGGACGTTCCACTGCTCTCCTTTCCACGTCCGCTTCGGAAAACTAGGAGTCCTACGCTCCAGAGAGAAAGTGGTGGGTTCCTAATATTGGTTTAAATCAAATGGTTACAGCTTTTTGGGATCTCTTTAGAGTCTTTTGGGAAGATTTTGCTATATGGAGGTGAATTTGCCTAATCTTGTTAACAAGATTGAGAAGTACTTTGCACTATTATTACATATATATGCATTACTTAATATAAGTACCGTATCAAATTTCAAAGCTATAGGTTCTGAAAAAGGGGCATTTTGTGATTGCTTTTGCCTGAATTTATTTTATCATGATGATAAAAAGTTTTTTTTTTTTTTTCTATTCTTATTTGTTTCTTTAATGACGCCAGAACTTGTACATACATAATTATTCACCAAGTAAGCCAGACACTGTTCACTGTTACTCTGTAATTGCAGCCAGTTTTAACACATGTTGTTTTAGTCTTGAGTAAATTGTTGAATGACAACTTTGTACTTTAACTGGACTAAAAATATATTCAAGTAGTGCTGCTTTTACTTAGTACAACTTTTGGACGCTCTAGCCACTTGGACCAAGTCTAATGTAACGTTTCTCATAAAGATAACTATAGCCAACAATTCATGGAGTGTAAAGCAGCTATTTGTTCTGAAGCCCACAACAAAGATTTTTCCTCTCTCTGGTACCTACTCTGCAGCAGCCTACTGAGTAGAAAAGAAGAAGAAGCTAAAACTCAAATATCAGTTTTCCCCATTCAAAAAAGTAATATCATCTGCTGTAGAGTTACACGAGTGTTACACTGTGCAGGAAGTAGTCTGCGGGTTTCACTGGTGGTTTAAAACATTCATTTCTGTAGAGAGGGCACATGGGAGAAAACACACTTGCCTTGTATTTCTCTACTGTAAAATTTCTGCATCTTGCAATTTGATTGGGTTTAAGATAATTTCTTCATGCAACATTTCTCATGCCTTCGATGTGAATAAATTATTTCAGCTGCATGCTATACGCATGCATTTTTGCTTAATGCACAGGTAAAAATTGTCCGTCCGTTTTCTGTGGTTCAGCTCAAAACTTCAGATAAATCTGGGGCACAGAGCTATGCTAAGATTGTGGTTTTCTGTTAAGCCTCATTGTTGTTTGTTTCAACCTGAAGCAATCTGAGTATGCCTCACTGTAAGGTGCTGTGTTGTTGTGAAACTCTGATTCTGCAGATTGACATAGAGATCAATGGAGAACCTGTGGAGCTGCACATGAAGCTCGGAGACAATGGAGAGGCCTTTTTTGTGCAGGAGGCAGAGCGGAGCAATGTGAGTTTTGCACTTTTTAATTACAATGACTTAATTTTACAACTTTTCACCTTTACAATAACTTGCAAAAGTATTCATCCCCCTAAGCTCTTTCACCTTTTGCCACCTTAAATTCAGAAACATCTGTGTGTTTTATTAAGGCTTTATGTGACAGTACAGAACAAAATAGTGAGTAATTGTGAAATGGAAGTAAAATGTCATGGTTTTAAAAACATTTTCCAAAAACATCTGTAAGTGTTTCTTTCCACCAGCGTTGCACACAGAGAAAATACAATGTCTTTGCACAACTTGAGCGCCTTTTGCCACATTTGCAGAGTGCAGGACTATTAAATGCCATGTCAACAGACTTGCTGTTGCGCAATACCCATTAAATTTACAAATAAAATAAAAAAACAGTTGCACTGGGCTTCATCAAAGTGAGAAGGGTTTCAGATACATTTACCATAGATACTTTTCACTTCACTTCTCAGCGATGCACTACTTTGTGTTGGTCTGTTACATGCAATTCCTGTGAAAAGCTTGTAGTTGTAATGTGACAAAATGTAAAAACAATCAAATGGCTTGAAAACCTTTCCAAGGCACTGTCGTTTTTGGTCATAGTGTAAATATACTCTCTGAAATAGGAGATAATTCCTGCCCACTTGGTGACGTCACCCATCCCCACTGAGGAGGTTCTGATCCGGAGCAGGGAAGCCAGATGTGCGGGGTCCACAGAGAGCTGCCAGCCCCCTGTTGTCCCAGAGCCGGACTCGGCAAATTCCCAGCTTTGCTCAAGCTCATCTGGCAGGAAGAAAAGGCGACGCAGGAGGAAGCACAAAGCCGAACCACGCAAGGAGGAGCCGACGTGTGCAGGAGGAGAGCAGGAGCTGTGTGAGTGCAGCTCAGACGAGGAGCAGCATGCAAACAGCGGAAGGTCAGCATAAACTGAACTCTGATATGCTGTTTAGAGACTGTGTTACTAATATTATTCTCTATCGTCAGGGCATCATCGCTGTCAATAGTGAAGGACAATGTGGAGCAGAGGCAGCACTCGCCTCTCACCACCCTGGAATGGGACAGCTACCCTTTCTCTGATGGGGACTGGTCTCCCTGTCCCATGTAAGAACTTCTCATTCCATACACAAAACGTTCTTACACCTCCCGAACTTTCACATTTTGGCATGTTATGACCACTAACATATCAATTTCATTAAAATGTATGGAGCTGAACACCAAGTGATTCATAATTGTGAAGTTGAAGGAAAATGGTGAACACGGTCTACTTTTGGGTTATTTAATCTTAGTCTTAAAGGCCTCAGAAGTCTGTTAAAGAACATTAGTGAAAACGCATCATGAACGCCAAAGAACACAATAAGCCAGGGAGCATTAGTCAGAGACCAATTCCATTTCTCCAGAGCAACTATTCAGTAACTTTTGGACAAATCCCTTTCATCCCTTTCCTTCTCATGGCCTAATAAAGATCCAAACCTGAATCCAACAGAGAATCAGCACTAAGCTTTGAAAATAGATGTTCTCAGATGCTCTCAATCTAATCCAACTGAGAAAAAGGCAAAACGTCCAGCTTCTAGATGTGCTAAGATGTTAGATTTATATCCCAAAATACTTGGACCCAGGGTGTTCATGCATCCTTAAAGAGTCTTAAATTTATATTTAAAAATGTAAATATAAATGTCCTTGAAAATTCTAATCACATGTCTTAAATTTTGTTCTGGCATGATTATTTTTGAATGTTTTTCTTGCTGGACTCTTCTGGCTAAATTTTGAGTCACATGCAGACATTTTCATTGTAATTCTGTCACCTGTCATGGGTGAGTGCAAATGTATCACCAGTTGGCTAGACAATGTCAGTTTTAGCCCATAAAAGGCAGCAGGATCCCCCAATCATCCCCAATTCAAGCTGATATTAAAAAGATCTTACATTTGACTTGTTGAAACCTGCAGATACCCTGGTTGAATTGAAAATATGTTGTTTTGAAAAGTGTTTGTGACATTTCCAAGGCATTTAGATTTATTTGTCAGCAGGTTTTCTTTCACGTCACATTTACTCACTACTTTGTTTTGCTCTACCACACAAAGTAATTATGTTCAATAGTTGTGAATATTTTTAAAAGCAGCTGTAATTATAATAAGTCAGGCAAATAAAAGAAAACAAAACTCTCCCTTGAAGTCCAGGGAGCTGACTCAGTGGAAACTTGTTTTTTGCTTGCATCAGGAATCTGTCCGAACCGGCCTCGCCCAAAAGTGACTCTGAGCTGATGGTGAAGCCGACAGAGAGCATGTTTAGGTCCGAGTCGCACATGCAGTGGAGCTGGGGGGAGCTTCCTGAATCAACAAAGGTACGGATCATACAGTTACAACAATGCTCTCATTTCCACCACACAAAGACTTACTCAAAACAAGTTTTAATGATGTGTTTCTATATCTTAACTTCCTTTGTTTGCGTCCAGGTCAACAAAAAGTCTGAGACAAAGACACTGAGCATCACCCCGTCAGAGAGCACACATTTCAGAGTAATTTTGAGCTCAGCGGCCATGGAGGACGAGCCAATTGTCCAGCAGAGCTCATCAGTGTCCGTTTGTAACATCGTGAAGCCAGAACCTCGGACCGTTAAGCCTCGTCAATGCAGCGGCAGCCCACAGCTCCCTGAATCATGTGGTGCGAACAATAAGCAAGACTTTTCAGATAGAAAGTCGAGCAGCTTTTCCTCTCAATCAAGTCCTGCAGTCTCGGATTCCGACTCAAATAACGTACGGAAGCCAAGGTGGACGTCTTCGCCTCCTAGTCGCAGGAACAGCGGTTCTGCTCCCAGTACAGGAAGCAGTGAAGCTGGAGAGCCTCTGACAGGATGTCCTGATGCAAAAGCTGCATCTAAGACCACAGACTCACCCGTCAAAAGGAAAGGTAACTTTATGCCCTGCTCTAGAAAGTCTCAATGCTTTTTGTACTTTTCAGAGTGTAAGTCTAAAAAGAGACATAATGAAAAGGCATTTTAATCCAGCTCAACACATTTATTGTCTCAAAAGAAACATAGAAGACAGAAAGTTGATAATGTCTGAGCTGACTTCCTCCAGATTTCTGTAAGAGATAACAACTACACCCAGTTTGAATGTATGTGGATGCTAACAGGAAGGATGTGGTTTCTGTTTGGGCCCTTAGTTCAGACTCTTGTCTGGGACTCCTCTTCGTTCACATGCAGAAGTAAAAAAAAAAAACAAAAAGATAAGGAAGTGAAACAAAGTGAAGTCTGTCATTGCTATGAAGACATTCAGAGTTTTATTTTTTCTCTTTTTTTGAACAGTTGTGAGGAAAAGGAGCCAACACCAGGGGCCTGAGGATATTTACCTGGAGGACCTGAGTGCCCTTGAGCCGGACGTTGCTGCTCGGTACTTCCCAAAAAGGTGCAAAATTGGAAATTCTTTACGATTTCAATGCATTTATAACCAGCCTTCAATGTAAACAAATAAAATCCCAGCAGACGTGACATGGACTGTACACTCCTATGACTTTAATATCTGAATTTGAACTGTCCGTATTCCAGTGAGACTGAGCCAGTACCTAAGCACTGGGTGGAGACGGGTCGGCACTCCGGGTCCCAGTCCCCCCAGTCAGTGGGGAGCGCGGCGGCAGACAGCGGAACAGAGTGTCTGTCCGACTCCGCGAGCGACCTGCCTGACGTTACGCTGTCTCTGTGTGGAGGCGTGGGCGAAAACTCAGAGATCTCAAAAGGTGACAGGTTGTCTTTATTATGAACTATAGCTATTCATTCATTCATTGTGAGGAACTAGTTTAGTTTTTCTAGACCTGTTATTTACTTCCCCTCTCTTCGCACTGCATCTCCACAAGAGAGAACTGACTATTGTTAAATATGTAATTTTTGTTAATCCGATCTCTTAAGCAAAGTTTGCATTTTCCTCTAAAATCTGATGCATCGAGTACATATATTGTAAACATCTTATATTGCAATTCAAAATGTATTTAAAAAATAATAAAATGTGCTTTATAACGAACACAAAATACGTTTTTTTTTAAGCTAAGATAAATAAATAACAACAAAAGCTTAATTTTTTTGTTGTTATTTTTACTTTGTAGCATCCAAGTAAAAATAAAACATAATAATTTCAAAAAAGTTATGAAATATAAATAAATATATAGTAGTGTGTATTTATATGAGCATGTCTGATACCAAGAATATTCTCAGCTTTTTTATTGCCTGTGAAGGTGGAGGAACGAAATCCTCATTTTAAATAATCTTTTAGCCTTTTACACAATTTCAGTTAGAAGTTTTGCCTTAACAGAGAGGAAGTTTTTAAATTTGTTTTAAATTTAAAACAAATTTGGGTTTGTACCAAATTGAGTGGGTTTGTACACACTCCTGGGTGTGTACAAACGATTTTGATCGGAAGGAGCACAGAAACTGTAAGATGAAGATTCAGCTAAGCTTGATAGAAACATGCCTTATTATTACTGCTTGCACTGTTGTAGACATTTACCCTTACTTTAATGTTTTTTCTAAACCATGTAATCCTAATTTTGAAATATTTTTTATAGAAAAATAAAGCTTTGAGTCATAAACTCCTGTTGTTAGCTGTTTCTGGTATTCATTATCTGCCTATTATTCACAAATTCCGATTCAGAACAAATTATTGTCTCTCGAAAGAGAAATTTGTGTTTATAGCAGTAATTAAACACATTAGAGCCAATAAAACATAAAAGACAATAAACAATAAAAAAAAATCTGGTATAATAAAAGCTTTCATAAAACATCCAAACTTGACCTAAAAACATAAGAACAAGTCTATAAAGTGGTAATAAATTTAAGAATCATAGACAAAAAAATAGGATTTGTACAACTAGCTCAACATGTTTTACACATCATTACTGCAGAGGTGCCAATTAGCATGTCTTTTAGTTTGAGGGAGCATGTTTTTCTGTTTAGTAGGCGGAAGAAGAAATCATTTTAAAATGTGAAACAAAACATAATAATCCAAAATTTCATTTCGAAAATGATCTGTTGGCTGAACCTCTGTCCGTTTTTGTTTAGAGAAATTCATGGAACACATGATCTCCTACAATGACTTTGCTGAGAATCCAGCCATCATCGACAATCCAAACTTGGTGGTCAAAATTGGAAACCGGTGGGTCTCATCAGCCCAGCATGTATCCCATTCCACATTTTCGCTCAAACATTTTAAGATTAGAAATCAAAATATATTTGTTTTCTAGATATTACAACTGGACTCTGGCAGCACCTTTGATTCTCTGCATGCAAGCTTTCCAGAAAAATCTTCCGAAGGTATCGTCTGGTCTAACGCGTTTTTCTCGAGCTGCTTGAATAATTCTTTCTCATAATTGAGTTATTTGAATTTCAGACGACAGAAGAGGCCTGGGTGAAGGAGAAAATGCCCAAAAAGTCCGGACGGTGGTGGTTCTGGAGGAAGAGCAGCACAAAGCAGGTGGAAACTGAAATTTGTTGCGTAACCTTATGACTCACGAATGTGGAGGACTGGAGTTCCAGTTTGCATTGCAAATGAGGAACATATTGCCCAAACGCCTGAGCAATCTCATCATCTTAGATTTGTATCGTTATTTAAAGGCATTTTCTTGTTAGATAAGCTCTCTATATTGTCTCACTTTTAAAATATCTACATCATCTTCCTCCTCTTCGTGTTCTTAGTTGTCAACTGAGAGCAAGTTGGAGAGACAGGAGTCTGCGAGCAGAGAGAGCCCTGCCCTCCACCAGGCCCCAGATACCCAGTGAGTCAGCAGCCGGGCCGCATTCAGAGTCCTAACAACAATACAAAACATGTCAACGCGACTTGTGTTGGGTAAACAAGTCCCACACAGGACGGATTAACATATTAGTCAGTGCTGAAGTCTTGTGACTTATAAACCTATGACCAATAAACTCATTAAGAAGCAGAGACACAGAAAATATGTGAAGAATAGATGATTAAACTCACATGCTTCAAAATTATCAGAAAAAGTTGTTCAAATTGTAAACTTGAAAGGTAATCAGCATACATATCTGCAATGTTAAGTAGACGATATAAAATGTGGTACTGTACATGTAGATGAGTTGATATGCTGCCCTCTGGTGTCTGTAATAGGTATTGCTTATTGCCAATTCTTAGGTTATTTGATAATAAATTCACTCTCAAAAAGAAAAGTTCAGACAAATTTTTAAATCTATTAATTTAATACGATTTTCATACCCATGATGATGTGTGTGTGTGCGTGTGTGTGTGTGTGTCAACTTGTCACCAGACCTGTTCACCATCTCTCTCCTGCAGGCAGAAAGTTTCAGAGTGGTCCAGTGATGAAGAGACCAAAGAGCTGAACGGTGCAGCACCATCCATGAAACCCACTGAGCGCGTGCAGAGTGAAGGAGCGGCTACATGTCACTCATACAGGAAATCCCTCCGTCTGTCGTCTGATCAGATCGTAAGTTCACCAGTGTGAGCTGTGTGGCTTAGACAGAAACAGGGGGAAAAAAGGTTTAACTTGTGTGCCAAACAATAATAAAATCCTGCCATTCTTCATCAGAATCTGTGTTTTATGGAAAAACAACAATTTAGCATTTTGAAATGAAAGAAAAATCAGGTACCAAGTACATTCTGGATGCCTCCAGGAGGTTAAAAATTTTTTTCTTACAAGTGAAAATCAACACACAGCAACCAAATCACCAGAATATTTATTGAGCCATTATTGCTTGGTGCTTTTTAAGAGTCTGTGCTTCACTCTCACCCTACCTTCAACTTAAACTCACTCAGTAATATTCTAATTTATTTGGTGTATTTCAGATTCTGAACTGTTTACCTTTTGCAGGCCAGCCTGAAGCTGAGAGACGGCCCAAACGACGTCACGTTCAGCATAACCACTCAGTACCAGGGAACCTGTCGCTGCGAAGGAACCATCTACCTGTGGAACTGGGACGACAAGGTCATCATCTCGGACATCGATGGCACCATCACCAAGTATGGAAAATAACCACACCTTTCTCTGAAAATATAAATGTAGAACACACTACTGAACATGAAGCCATCAAATGATCAAATTCATATTTGTAAAGTTTATTATTATATATACTTTTGGAGTGATTGAGCTCAACCAGAGATCCAACATTTAAATCTGTTAGTTTTGGGTGAATTTAATTGCCCACACCTCCTTTAACAACTTGTTCATGTAACAACTAATAATAATGCAAATCAGATTGGTGTTGCTTAGATTCGGTGAGTTCACTGATTGTAAAACAACCAGTCAATCAAATTTAAATTCTCATATTCTCATTATCAGCAGGTGCAACTCCACCTAAAATTCTTATTACATTGACAAGAAAACTCAGTCTGCTTTCCAAAATAGTTTGACCTGGTAATTGTTTCCATTTCTGATTAGGAAAGAAAAAGAAAACAAACAAGAAAACTTTGTCCTCGCACATTTCTTTACAGATCAGATGTTTTTGGTCAGATTCTGCCTCAGCTTGGCAAAGACTGGACTCATCGGGGAATCGCAAAGCTTTACAACTCGGTGCATGAGTAAGACTGATCATCTGCATCCATTATCATATCAGGAAACGGTAAACTAAAACAACTTAGCCAGCGAACATCTGACTGTTGCAGGAACGGCTACAGGTTCCTGTACTGCTCGGCCCGAGCCATCGGCATGGCTGACATGACTCGCGGGTATCTGCACTGGGTGAACGACAGCGGCACGCTTCTTCCTCAAGGACCTCTCATGCTTTCGCCAAGCAGCCTCTTCTCTGCCTTCCACAGGTGGGAAATCCTCTGACTTTTATCTATCAGCAGAGATACTGATATTTACTGACATGAGATCTGCATCTGCTGGAGAAAATCACACGATGAAAGCGAGAAAATTACAGTGAAATTACAACTGGAGCTTGAAAATGAGGATCTGTGCATTTAATCTTGTTTTTGAGATGCATTATGTGCTTCCAGAATCATCTATGGTATGTTAGAGGATTCATTTATGATACTTTTTTTCCTTTAAGAGAGGTCATTGAGAAAAAGCCTGAGAAGTTCAAGATCGAGTGCCTCACAGACATCAAGAACCTGTTCCACCCAAACACTCAACCTTTCTATGCTGCCTTTGGAAACAGGGAGAATGTGAGTAGAAATACTTTTACTCCTGCACCATTAAAGTTTTTATTTTAATCTGTATAAAATCATTTGTTTACTTTTGTGTTCCTTCCTCATTAGGACGTGTTTGCCTACAAACAAGTGGGTGTGCCTGCGTGTCGGATTTTCACAGTGAATCCTAAGGGGGAGCTGATCCTTGAGCAATCCAAAGGCAATAAAACATCGTAAGTAGCGACAAATCATTTTCTGTCAGCTGTTCGTCCCATACAAATGTTTTAATATTTTCTCTTGTGATGCTTGTTTGTAACTTGGCAGCTACAGCCGGCTGAGCGAGCTGGTGGAGCACGTTTTCCCACTGCGAAGCGCTCAGCACTGCGCCACCTTCAGCTGTCCAGACTTCAGCTCCTTCTGTTACTGGAGGCAGCCGATTACAGAGGTGTGCTTCGAGGAGCTGCTGTGACTTCAGAGATTTAAATCCTAAACTTAACAGCTGCTAAAATAGCATCTTAAATAGTTTCTGCTGTAGGGTAAATGTCAGGGATATATTTATGTACTCCTTTATTTTTAAATGAAGCAGTGTTTTTGCCAAACTGCACAGAGCATATTTGCACTTTTAGATTGCACAAAAAAACTTTAAAGGCAATATTTTGTACTTAAAAATCAAGCTTTTATCTTGAAGTAAAATGTTTCTCAGTGAAATGTTTGTGCAGGTGTAGAAGACTGTAAAATTTCCATCTGCATGTAAAACTGAAGTATGCCAAGTGCAAATTTTGACACAATCTTTAAAGGTTCAACTGATTGAACAGTGTCTAAACTGACCAATCAGAAGACTGCTTATTTTGTTACATTTTCAGTCTTCAGGAAATAACAGTTCTTCTGAATGTTTAACTGTCCAACATATGTGAAGTTTTATGCACTTTAATGGATGAACAACTGGATTCCAGTTAATAGTCCCACAGCATTTAGCGCTTTTCATACAAAGCTTTTTGGATTCAAAATTTTCATGTGATCAGCTTATTATCTTAAGAATCACATTTTATCTTTCCAACCAAATGCACTGAAAAATTGCCCTTTGTTCTCCAAACAATCTCTTCTGATTGGCTGGTGCTAACATTTGTTCTTGAACTTAAAAGGCTACACACAGATTCCTGTTTTTTTTCTGTAATTAGGATCACAAACTACTAAAGAACAAAAAATACTATACCTACAGTTGCTCAACAATTTTTTTCTCATGCAAGCACAAAATATTTTTGTGCACATAAACATTTTTTGTTGCAGTTTCTGTGAGTTGTAGCCCAAGTACTTCTGTAGGGACTTAATAGACTCAGTGTGTCGCTGTCCCTTAAAGGCCTTACATGTTATTTACTTTGAACTGAAATGCTGAGAAGAAACAACATGTTGTGATTTGCTGCTTCAAATTGCAGTAATGTGTCTCGGTTCAAAAAATTTATGTAGAACCTGCTGCTGCTTGATAAGCATTTCTGCAAATCCATAGTTAGACTCATGGTTCATTGTTCATTTTTAATGAATGTTGAATTTTTTTTTTTTGTTGTTCCAGACGTTTGTGTTCTTAGTAGCAAATGTCCACAACTTACAGCATTCTTTCTGTGAAAGTGACAAACTTTGTGTGGAGAGACCACACTATAATTTATATTAGTTTTATGAAACTTTACTTTTGCTTACCAATTAAGAACTTTAGTTATTGCAGATCATTTCTATAGATTGCTCAGACCAACTTGTGGGTATCTATTATTTTTTTGCTAGAAAAGCACAAAAAAAATTACGCGTTAAATTACACATTTGTTCAAATTTATGAACAAGTAGTACACATCGCATCCCTGTGCTGTTGTTTTATTAAATTGTGAAAACATGCCTTAAATTGAAAAAAATATTAAAAAGACTGCATTTAAAACTATAAAGCTTGTTTATATTTAGCCTCTGACAAGATGTGTGTGTGTGCGTTTCAATTCTTTTGAGACATGAAAGCAAAACAAAACATAGAAATTATATATTAGTCCTCATAATGCAGACCGTCTCATTCGCTTGTCTTAAATAGAGTGTTGCCATGTTTTGATAATTTAACCCAACCAGATGAAAATGCTCCGTCTCAGTTGTTGGCGTAACAAAGAGTCAGAGCAGCTACCGTTTTATCGGGCTGCCATACAGAAGAACAGCACTAAAAGATGACAGGATCTCCGGGGAGGCAGGGATGGCGAGTTTCCCAGCGGTCAACATGAGTCCCATTCGGTCTCCTTGCTTCATCGAGACAACCAGACTGAGTGAGGTCGAGCCGCTGCAGCTGCATTGCTCTGGCGAGAGCGGCGCAGTGACCTCAGAGGAGAAGCCTGCCGAATCCAGCATCTGGATGATCCTGCTGGACACTGACAGCACGGCCTCGACCTTCTCGCCTCTCTGGGCGACAAGCACGGCCGTCACCAGGTAGCGACCATCTGTGGGAGCGGTGAAGATGCCTGGAATACAGAGAGAGATGATCTGTGGACACTGATTGTTATCAAAGACGTCACGAATCTCTAGGATTTTTAAAAGCCAAAAGAGAGAATGTGTATTAGTGTTGCTCAATCAAGGAAACATGTCCAGAATAGAGGCAGTCTTTCTCCTCAGTGGTTCAAGCATAAAGCAAATTTGCTGGCTTCCAAATTTCTACAGGTTTTCTGCTGGTTTTTTTTTGTCTCATTTAAATGTCTACTGTCAAACAAAGTTTAAAATCAGAATAAAATAACTGGAGTACAATGAATCCCTGTCTATTCATGATTCAGTATTCATGGATCCACCTCTTCACAGGTTTTTCTTTGCAGAGTAACTCAAATTATATGAAAAAAAAGCCACTTATTTGCAGAAATTTTCGCAGAGGATATCTACAATATTCAATAATCCAGCTGCTGCCTTTCAGTTATCTTTCTGCTCTGCGAAAGGAAAAGAAAGATTATTGCCACCATGTTGTCTCCAGACATGGTTAGATGGCTTCCAGTAGCTTAGTCAGACCTCTTACTGGAAGTTCTGCGTCACCCATCTTCCTTTCCCCTGCTTCTCTCCTCAGCCACACCCCTCTGTTTAACCCCACATACGAGGGCTTCTGTTTCTCATTTCTTGGCAGATGTAAAAGAAGATAAGAAAGAAAAAAAGGAAACTGTAGCTCAGGAAGCAGAAATATAGGGACAATGAACTGAGACGTTCATGTTCCTCAGCATTGATTGGTTGTACCTTCAAGAGCCGAGATAAGGAAGATTGCAGATATTAACTTCTGTGGTTGTGCTAAGAAGGTTCCACTGTGTGTATTAATACATGTTAAGGTATATTTTGTGTTTGAACTATTATTAGAGGGGGTCTTAAGTATTTCCAGATATTAGCTATCCAGAGATGTGTGTGGTCCATAATAACCCCTGTGAATACAAGTGGACCTCTGTAAATAACAAAAAGCTGATTTCAATTGATGGTTTCCTTTAAAAGACATAAAAAACTATCCAAACCAGCCTGGCTCTATGTGAAAGTCACATAAGCCACCTTTTTAATAAATGAACCGTGTTTATCAAAAGATTTTGATTCAGTAGCACAGGACACACCCTGGCTTGCTTGATTCTAGCCTTTGAGCAGTAAAGAACTTTCATTGGAGGGAGAAGCAAAAATTACTCGACTCATAAAAAGGAAGTCATAAAATTCTCAACGTCATCATCGAAGTCACCAATTTATATAACTGACAACCAGGAAGAAAAACAAGATGGTTACAAGAACAAAAAGTTACTTTCTGCACTTTTATCCTAATAAAAAATGACAGCAATGTCGTCATAATCACATTGTAAATACCTACAACCATCCGTCCCTCTGGGTTCAAAGGTCATTGATAACACATAATAGCTAAACTGCACCCTCTCCTTCATTTGGTTCCAAGTGCAACCTGACCTCTTCACGTCTTCTTCTAAATGTCTTCGCCAGATGTTTCGAGGCCATCCTCTCTTCCTCTTTCCTTGAGGTCAGAGGTCTCCTGGTGATGTCATTAGTGGGCTTGTGTACAGCTGATCTATTCCCAGTGACTTATGAGAAAATGCTCTCCTATAGGCAGATGGTTTGGATGTTGTCAAAGGTCAGTGCTGCTAATTTGATCTGGCAAGTGAATATAGAGAATCTACAGGATGCAGCTGTTCATGTAGGTTTGAAGTTCTTTAAGTCTGAGATCCGTAAAGGAGGACTGACTTAGCAGAGGTGGTGAGAATACAAACTTTCCAAATTTTCTTTAGTTGTTTGAATGCCTCCTTGTCTTTCTAAATATGAGTCTACACATGTACATCTGAGCCTTACTGTCTACAGTGATGCTGCTGTGAATAAGTATGGAAGATCCCCCAAACCAAAGCCTGATGGGTTTGGTCAGTATCGGTTTTTGATATTGGTCAGAGAGGAAATTGCTCAGGATGACATTAGAAAAGGAGGTGGAGGCACAAGCAGTCAACAGAATAGAGAGTCAACTTTCTGCAGGACTGTACTCTTTCTCCCTCCAAATGACTTTTCAAGAGTTCGTGTTAAGCTACCTGTATGAGGGTCATAATGTCCTCCATCGTTGACCAGCACCCTGTTGAATCGGATTATTCCGGCTTCTTCTTGGAATGGTGAGAAAGTCAAACCAGCCGAGAAGGACACCTTCTCACCTGGAAACCAGGACAGGAAATATTTGACATGAGTAACCATAATCCTAACAGATTCAGGCTCCTAAATGATTAATAACTCTAACCTGAAGCTGTGCTAGTTTTCTGCTTTGGAGATCTTGGAGGAATGCTCACATCTGTTGATAAAATAGCGTTGGAATTGATTATTTGCACCATAGAAACTCAATTCTGATGCATCATGAAACAGTTAAAGTAAAATGTACCTGAGTTTAGAGGTATGCTGGTTTTTAAGGAGTCACTTGGGGTAGCTTTGGATAAAAAACAATGAGAGAAATTAAATAATATATAAGAAAAAACATGCAGAGCAATTTTATTTGAATGTGCATCACCTGGAGCTCCAGCAAACCCCTGAACAGACATCTTGTTGAGGTCCGTCTCTTTGGTCATTTCTCCTGGTGGGCCTGCCTCTCCTGTCTCCATCACAGGTAGGTGCTGAAGGGAAGGCTCTGGAGGGACAGCTGACACTCTAAAACTCTCAGCTGAAACCCGGGGAGATCCTCCGTCCACTGGTCCAACACTGGCACCTGAACAGAACAGAGACGTGTAAAGACTGCAGGTTAGAGTTTACACACCAGCTGGATTCAACTGTATAAGGCTGTAAAAATATTCTAGCTAAATACGCTTTCCACTACATGGCTTGTTTAAGTCCAATTCTTTTTAGAGTTCCTTTGAAGTGTTAAAATGACTGTAATTAACTGCAGGTGGCTGTAGGCATTGTTCTTTTTTTGCAAATATTCAACAAATCTAAAATTTTTCTGCATATTTCTCTTTCTTCACAGCTTAAACTTTGACATGTGGAATACATCTGACATGCAAAACATTCTTGCCTTGGTACATTGTTCTTTTCTCATGTCAAAATAATTTGAAGCCTATTTTCTGAAGATGATTTATGTAGACGAAAAAAGTTTTTTCCAAACATGCGAGTTGTTTAAACCTTCAAAAGCTCTTCTCTTAGGATAAAACTATTTTCGTACTGAAATGTACATGCAACATGTAAAGAGAGAAACAAAAAGATAAAATAAAACAGCCAAAACATATCTTTCCAGACTGACTTTTAGATTACCTTGAGAATTTTTTCCAATGTTAGGAACATGTGTTTTCTGTTAAAGAATGTAAATTATTTTACATAATCTTATTTACTATTAGTAGTTTTTACAATGATAGTTTAACATTTGGAAGTCACTTTGTGTTACATTTAACTGATTGAATGTCCTCTTTAAGGAAAACCATCCGGTTTATTGTACGGTTTCCGCCAAAAAGCAGCTCTATCCACTCTTTATCTGCCAACACATTTCAAAACGTGACTTTTGGATTCATTGTGATGCTCAACATGAAACAGACCTCGTGAACATTACTATATTGCATACACATGGTTTATTTAAAGGCTTACCAACACCTGTCCAAGTGATCAAAGCCACAAGGTCATAATTGTTGCTAATGTTAGTCTTTCCAAGAGCACATTTTATTGTAATGGCATAATGATGCAAACTCCCTGAAGCATAGCTCAACACAGCCTATCTTGGCTGTCTCCAAAAGCAAATAATCGTCAAATAAAATCTACAATAAAGCCTGAGTGTTGAGAAAGAAGGCAGCTGGACTTTCTCATCCTTGAAAATTGTTATATTCTCACATTCTAAGAATGAGAGCTCTCATTGTCTTAATCCTAACCCTCAAAATAACTGAGTGCCTGGATTAGCTGTGGTAAAACCTTATAGCAATTACATGTCATATGAGCTGGTAACAATAATTTAGATTATTGTTCAGAGGTAGATTTAACAGTTTAACACAAAGTGTTTCTGTCCAAGCATATTTCAAAGCCATCCCAAGTTTCTTTTAGGAAAGACTCTAGAAATAAATGTCCATTTTATGCATTACCATCCAAACATGGAATGCCAATAAGGTTGAATAATTTACATAACAAATCAGCGCTTTCTACTCAGCTCTACACACATCAGAGTAGCCAAGTATGACTTAATAAGAAGTCTGTCTGCTTAGATTAGCGCGATGTAATTATGTTGCTGGCTGCAACATTTCAGTCTCAGTTTCATTTTTTCTAGTAGTGCTGCATGTGTGTCTGAAAAGTCTGTAACAGCCTGGTTCATCTGGTGATCAAATTGTTTATGCTGCAGTGTTGAATGAGCAGGAAGGTGGTTATTATTGGATGGAATCATGTTTCCCACTGCCATTAAAGCAAAAGGTTGATAAGTAATAGTGTGACAGGGGTTTTACAGTCATCAAGACTTTGATTTATACGATTTTAAAACTTATATAATTGATGAGAGGATTAATGGTCCAATGGGTTTTAAGTTTTGTTAAACTTTTACAGAAAGACAGTGGAGGTCTTGTCTCAGTTAAGGTCAGAATTCATGATTCAACAATGAAGACTGGGCAAAAATTCAAATCTGAGTTCAATTTAATTCAATTCAGTTTGTTAACATAGTGTTAACTCACAACAGATGTCATCTCAAGGCACTTAACAAAAATAAAGATGAAGTCAATCCAATTACTTTATTTGTTCCACGTCAAAATATTCTAATTGACCCTAGTTATAGAACAGCCAAGTTCTGTTGATGATTCAAATTGGTTTAAAAGCTTTCTATAAGAGTCACTGCAGTTTCAGCATAAAGGAAAACTCCTCTTTAACAAGAAGAAACCTACAGCAGAACCAAAACCTGACGTCCTTCTGTCATAACCGACTGGGGATTTGAGAAAACAGAGTAAAGACGCACTGAAGAATCAGAAGCCCTGAAGTACTTTGTATATGGTATCCATTTATGCATATTACTAAAGAGTTCCTTAAATATAATGTTACTGGGTTCATTACTATAATAATATATATTTCACTGTATTATACCTTTTTGCAGTAGGATTAATTAGTATTTTTAAATAAACATCCTTTTTTTCCCCCCTTGTCAGTTATTTTAACTTACCATGACACATGCATGTGTAATAGATCCATTCCTTGTTTATGCATAAGTTTTTCCTCTGTTTTTAATACTCTTTAAAAAGCTGCATTCTAGACTAGGTTGTTCCAGTAACAGAGGGAATGTTTAGTTGGTAAATTCAAGGACTCCTCCCAGCAACATTACCCCAGAACGCAGTATTTTATAGCTGATGAGTTAAAGGCTAGATGACTGTTATTTTCGCTCTTCAAGTTCATAATAACAGGCCTAAATAATCATTTGAAGTAAAGGTGTTAACGGGGCCCGTTGCTAGTCTCGGATAATCACAGCTGTGTGTGACAGATTTGAAACAGTGACTCTACTGTAGTATGTTTTTTCTCAGGAAATTCATGTATTTGTTGGTATAAGTTATTACAAGAAGAAAACAAAAGATACACTGCATATGGTCGCCCGACTTGTGGCTACCTTCAAATGTGGCCTTTTATTTTTACTTACACACCAGTTCCACAAAGCCATCCTTAGTGTCTTACATAATTGTGGTGTACCTCACGGATGTGGATTTAGTCTCTTACGTTTACATGCTTAGTTTTAAAAGTAAATGGTTACCGTATTTTCCGGACTATAGAGCGCACCTGATTATAAGCCGCACCCGACACATTTGTAAAGAGAAAGCCGTTTTGTACATACATAAGCCGCACCTGTCTATAAGCCGCATGTACCTACATACAGACGGTACACAGAAAGAGTTTTCAAAGTTTTAGTAATATACCTTAGCTTTTCTTTCCAAACAGTGCCTGTGACGCGGCAGTAACACAGCAGCAACACGGTAGTAGCACAGCACTAACAGTGCTGGTTAAAAAACCATACCGGTAAAAGTCACTGAGACGCGGCAGTAACACAGCAGCAACATGGTAGCACAGCACTAACA
>CAEGAG010310667.1:0-18835 GCA_903067065.1 Brachyrhaphis terrabensis
TGTACAGAATGGTGTTTCCTTTAAGAATGTACTGGGTGCGGCTTATAATCAGGTGCGCTCTATAGTCCGGAAAATATGCTATATATATTTCTTGTTGGGCTTAAATATTACAGCTTTGGAAATTATATTTCAGGAATCTGACCAAACAAAGTACATTTTTCTCACTGTTTTATATAGACAGTGGCAGGATCTAAGAAAGCAGCCAAAACAAGACAAGTTTTATTTCCGTTAACTGAACTGGGTTCATCATATTGCAACAAACAAGTGCATGTGGTGTAGAATGTTCATTGAAATAGATGTCATCTATGCTGGTTTGAACCATTAGTTGTCCCAAACACTCCTTTCTAAGTAAGACTGAGCAGTAACTAGCAAAATACATGAACCACATCAAGGAAAGGAACTTGTAAGTCACCTGTTATTTTGACTGTTGAAAAAAAAAAAAAACATAACATAAATATAAAATTTTATGAACTGCAAAAGTTTTTTGCTATTAACCTATTTAGTAAAATGTTCTGTTTTCAAGATGTCTTCATAAAAAAGGTAAAGGCAATTTTAATAAATCAATAACCTGAAAGAACTTAATCTCCTATCAACCAATGAGAGATTGTCCACATAGTAACAATATCCTGGAACATAATGCTGCACTGGGAGGGGAAATCTCTGAACCAACATTGAATAGAATAAATAGACAACCATATATTTTACAGAAATGTTAACAACCCCTTCATGCATGAATTATGATCCTTTATGTCAGGATTTTTTCCCCAAATGTTTATGATTTCCTCAAGGCATGGGAAAATCTTTTGTAAAAAGAAAAAAAAAAAATCTTGGATTTTTTCTTCGTGATCAGTTGCAATTTTTTCTAAATGCAAATTTGTTATTTGGAATATACATCAGTAGTATTAGTCTTTAGGGGTTACTAAATTTTTTTTTTACCTGCAAGAGTCTTCAACAGTAGAAGGAGGGACTGCATATTGCTTTTTCATTTTTCTATCATTTTGGATTTAACAAACATTTTCTTGCTGTTGCAGAAATGCAAGAAAATGCAGTGTATAGTATGATGCACTAGAGTGCATTTTAGTGGTCTGTCTGCATTTATAACATAAAAATCCACAAGAAACATAAGAAAAGGGCTTTTAGATACTGCAGCTGTCCACTGCAGTAACCTCTATGCATGAAAGGGTTAAGATGAGGCTAAGGAGAAATTACACCCTCCTGTGGCTCATGTGGTAGCAGTGCTTAGAGAGCAACAACTTAAAGTGAAACTCACCCCAAATCAACTCTTTTTGGTGATAAACTGTCTAAATAAATTATGTATGGTTCTATCTTTATGTTTCTGTGCAATTCTTTTGGTTTGGCATTGTTTTGCCTGAAACCGTCTCACTACGGGCCTCTCCGGTCAAACAATTCTTAGGCAGTTGAATCTTAGTACTGGTTGCAGCGATACGCCTTGATACAACTTGGTCACTTCTGGTATAAAAGCACAGCGACCCCCCCTCAGTAACGCCTTACGTCGGACCACTTTTTAAGTAACGAGTAAGCTAATGCGTTGCTATTTCAAATCCAGTAGTCAGACTACAGTTACTTATCAAAACCACTTTGCGTTACTGTGCGTTACTATCTTCTTTTGTTATTTAATTGTATTTCCTCTACGCGTCTTGATCACCGTTTCAATGCGACAGCATCAGCAGCGACAGAAATGTAAACAATGGAGGGAGATGCTCATTGTGTTGGTGTAAAAACAAGAACTAGTTTGAGTTTCTGTTTCCAAGTCCGATTATTATAAGCGGCTTTGGGCTTGTTTTTTTTTTTTTTAAGTCGTTTGCAAATTTAATGAGTTGAGGGTTGCCTGTTTGGGCTAGTTTTAAACGTGAAGTTGTTCTTTTAGGCTTGGAATAAGCAGAGACTCATAATAAATCCCAGAATTTGTCTGACATCCAGTTAGTTTTAGTCCATCATCACCGCTCCCGAATGATCCGTCCGGCTGTGTCTTAATATATTAATATACAGTATTAATTTAATGTGACTGTGAATGACGTCGAGCTTCCAGAAAACTGCAAACATCGAGATTAATATGAACAGAGCAATAAACGTACGAGTCCATAAAGTTGTACAACTAAACGGCATTATAGTCCTTAATATTAATATGCAGCGGGACATATTGTAGAGCAGCAGGAGGAGCTCTGTGCGCTGTGCTCTGACAACAAACGCAGGGCCGTAAGGTTGGGGGAGGAAGGGGGGCTTTAAAATCCTTCTTAGAGTTTTCCAGACAACACAAATTACTTAAGTTTCTTTTGGTACTGTTGTAACCATTAAAAAATCTCCTCTTCAGTTCTACCTTATAAGTGGAGATACATATTTGATGTTACCATTATAAAATAACTTGCAATTAAGTATTGGCAAAGATCAATGTCATTTTCACAGGAGGCCAAGCGTTGTTGTTAGCAGCTGCTGATAGTAACTAAAAAAAGTTACTTTTAATGTAACTTAGTTACTTTCCAAATCAAGTAGTCAGTAATCTAACTAAGTTACTTTTTCAAGGAGTAATCAGTAATCCGATTAAAGTTATGTTTTTAAAGTAACTATGCCATCACTGGTTAGAAAAGCATCCAAACAACAACAATATTATGTTTCTCCTAAAGTATTCTCCAGTATAAATAAGCATTATTTTTTGAAATCATGTTGTTCACTGTGGGGGCTGCCAGAACTTGTTTTGTCTTCAAAGACAGCACAAGTGCAAAATCACAATAACTCTGTCATTATAATGACTACACTCACCACCCACACACACACACACACACACATAGCAAGACCTGCACAGAAAGCACTGAGTCTGCTCCTGTCTGTTCCTTCATCTCAGAGTGGAACGCTCCAACAGATCAAGATCTTGTGGAGCTGCTGGATGTTTGTGCTCCTGTGTTATAAGGACTGATTGCACTATCACAATACACAAAGATGCACTTACTGGCAGCAAAAAGCATGAATAAAGACAGTATGGAGGCAAGTTTCTTTTAAAAGTTCTACAGTTAGAAACAAACAAAAAAAAAACCTCTTATATTCACTATGACTCTGAACTGACTGTCTGCACTAGGCTGCAGTAGGTAAGACGGGTAGTAATATAAAAGGCTGAATGTCTGGTTGTTAATCAGTGGAATCGACTTTCAGAACCCTGGACAGCAACAAAATGATCATTGAACTGATGAAACATTTTAAAATCAAAATCTGCCCTAAAGCACACAAACAAAAATACATCAGAAAAATGTCATTTAAAGGCAGAACATGGAATCTGGATGAACAGTATGAAGCATTCATAATTAATGTGTGGAGAATATCTATGTAACCATGGCGGGCATCTAATGATTGGACATTTTGAGCCTTTAGTATTGATTGCTTTATCAGCTGATTACCTTTAGCAAGTTTTTTTTAATTATTATTTTTTATCAGCAACAATGTATCTTACTCCATATGAGAAGTGAACTACAGTAATGATCCATGGAGACACATTGACGCTGCACATAATCGACACACAGTCTAGTCTCAGTCCAGGACTCTGCTCTGCTCTGCTCTGAGGTTTGCGGCATCCCTCCGTGCACATCCACTCAAAACACATGACGTGATTCCCGTTTTAGCATATGCCGAAAATGCTGAATGCATTGAGACACTACCAAAAAATTCTGCTGAATGGCAGTGGTTGTGTGTGTTTGTTTAAATGAACCTACCTGAGCCAAAGTGGTGGGCTAATGCAAAAGGATCTGCTCTGTTTCTAAGTGCCGCCGTGGACTGACAGCTCTGACTGGAAGCTGTTGCCTCTGATTGGACGGCTGCTGTAGGGGAGGCAATGCACAGGAGGCAGCCAATACTGGGGCTTTCTCTGATAAACACACACTGAAGAGGAGGAGAGCTAACCTTGTACTCAATGCCATAGCTCACTCAGTTAAATCACCTGCTCACACTTCTCTGCAAATGAGTTGGGAAATGATGGAAAATTACCAGATGTTTGTGCAATTTGTTACAAATTTACTTAAATTGTTTGATTTGACTTTAAGATCTTCACTTTATTTTCAAATGTGTAAGAAAATGACCTAGAAGGAATAGTGTGAAACTAATTAGCAAAAGGAAAATCATTGCAGGTATGCTGTGCTGCGTCAAACTATTCTCCCCACAAACTGGATTTGTTAGCTTTACTGTTTTCTCCTCTGTTTGTTCAATGAGAGCATCAATAGATATCAATGAATTTTAAAATAGCTGCTGTGTGCAGTGTTGTAACACAAAACACACTATTTATGTGACTGGTGTCCTAAAGGAATGCATGGATGTGCCTTTATGTGTGTTAGGTTCTAATGACTGTCATACAGTTACCTTAAAAACAAGTAGTAGTTCTTATAACCACCTTTATCATTATCACAACAGCCACACAAAATATCAAAATAAGACTCCATAATATCCACCTCTAACAACATAAACACAACCCGAATGCACACAAAAATTATGATTTCATTTATTGTGGGTAGGGAGATTGCTGATTGGCCTTTACTTACATGTGAAGCCGATCTGATATTGTCTTATCTATCTCCTCAACAGAGGTTTGACTGACAGACCGCCCACCAGGTCATGTCTGCAGTTAACAATAGTTACACCACTCTTACCAACTCAGTGACTTTCTTTCTATATTTAGCAACATTTCAGACAAAAAAAAGTCAGTATTGGCCAAAATTGTCATCAGCAGATCAGGCATTTTAAAGATTGATAATCGGCCAGAAAACTGCAATAGGTGCAGCTCTAACTACTTGGAAAAGATATCCAAGCCACGCTGAGTGAAAAATCATCTGAATCTAATAACTGTTTTTTCCAGTCCACCATCAACAGCAACCATTACCAGTTGCTGGTTGCAACAACTGGTTGCAACCAGCAACCAGCATCCACCAGCAACTACCAGTTGCGTCACAGGAGGAATTTGACATTTGCTTTAATTCAGCCACTTTGAAAGGTTTTAGGGTAAACAGCCATGGCTAAAATGCTATGTAGTTTGCAGCAGACATAACAGAATGCATGCCTTTCCAAAATGACCACTTCTGTGTTGTCAGTCAGACCACCCAGCATGAGGGGCCAGACTGACACCCAAAACACAACCCCAAGTAGGAAGGGACCAAACACACACGCTGATTGAACGTTTTACAGAAATGAGGATTTTTAGGATTTGAGGAGCTCTTGAGGAAAACAAAACCTGTCATGATCACATTGGTCAGTTTCATCTGTAAAGTCAAACCTTTTTTGTTTGGTGGGGTTTGCATCAAGCACAACATGCGAAAACAGGAAGACATGTTCTATTTTAATGGTTGTTTATAGTATCTGAAAAGTGATGAGCACTTTTGCCAAGGAGATGAAGGGAGGAAGACGGGGTATTAGTCAGGACAGCCTGAAAGTCCTTGTATTAACTGGACGTATTTTATCAGACATGAGCCACAGCGGAGGAGGTGTGGCTCCGCTGTGGAGCCACACCTCATCATTTTCTTCCATTTTTCCCATCCTAATAGTAAAGAAATGAAGTAATTTTGTCATAAAATGAAACATCAAACTCTCAGTACTTCCATCTGTCTAGTGATGGAGCTGTTTCAGACTAAATTCTTCTGCATCAAGGGGTGAAGTGTGAACAAACAAGCAAAAGAACTTTAGAATCAGTAGAAAGTTTTTCTTCTTCCTGTACGTGGGTTGGATTAGAAACAAAATGGTAAAACAATACCACCAACATGTTTTTATCCTGCAGGAAAGCAACTTTATTGAGGTTGATAAAGACATTATTTCTGACAACATTTTTACCACTACAGATTTTGACATCAGCTGGAATCAGGAGCTTCTGTATTGACCGATCTGCAGAATGCTGAACATCTTCTACTGGATTTAAGGGAAATCCTGAGTTTGTCATGTCGGCTTCACCATCCAACATTTTCATTTAAAACATGAAAAACCAAACATTAGTTAAATAGCATTTTATTAATAAGCAGTGGCCTACTATAAATACACTTAGACCAGGTAAGCACCAGCTGGTTAAAAATGACTCCAGTTGACACTTAGTGTTGGATATTTTAAGATTATGTAATGATAGGTCTTTGCTAGGAGGTGACAATAACACAGTTTGCATCTATAAATAACCAATTCCAATGAAGGAATAAGAAACCTAGCAGGACTCTGTCTCATCTTGTTGTTGAGCAGAGCCTCTGCGGTCTGATGCAGCCTGAGTCTGCAGGCTGCGCCTCGCCTTTGTCCTGTGTGGGGCAGCTGCCTTTCCCTGGCTTGTGGATGAATGTTGGCTTGTGGAGCTCCAGATCCCTGCAGTGTGTGTAGCTGTCTCCACCTGGCTGTCCTCCTCCAGCAGCCCTGGCTAGCCCCACTTTGGGTTGGAAGATTTTACTGGTGCATCCTTCCGGGTGGTAGGACAGAAGTTCTTCTCTGTAGTGCAAATTATTGAGACAGTTGTGGTGATCACTGTAATCCTCTTCACCATCACTGTCGCCTATGATCACCAGCTCAGCTTGAATGTCTTCCTTCTCTTCATCTAGAGCATTTTCATAGCCAATGAAAATCATTGTGACTGGTTCCTCCTCTTCCTCCTCTGGCAGTGTGTTGAAGAGCTTCACAGTGTTTTCTGTGGCTGAGTGGATGTCGAAGTCACTCTGTGTCTCATCAGCTGTGGTTGTGTCTCTGATGACTTTGGGTAGAAGTTGATCTAACCCCCAGTGAATCAGCTGGGTTGCAGGCATTACGTCAGACCTCACAGTAAGTGACACCGGACCACACGGCTCTGCACTGGTGGCGTCTGCCTGGCTGTGGGGGAATCCTGGTGAGGTTTTGACACCAGGGTCTGACCTTCTTGTTAGATTTATGTTATTTTTTAATTGTTCTGCAGTGTTACAACAGCGCTGCTTTGCTTCCTCATCAGGCTGGAAGGCTCCTGAAGTGAAGTGCTGGTGAGGTTTAGGTGGAGGTTGCTGCTCTTGAATAAAGGCTGATTTTTCTTTAGGTATTTGACTTGGTGCCCTTGGCGTTGCTGGCCTGCTGTTTCCTGTGTATGGCACAGAGAACACCGGCTGATGGAACTGAACCTCAGCAGGCACTGTTTGGTCTGTGGCCTGATGCAGAAGCTCTTCCACTTCAGTGCTGGACATCTCTCCCAGCGCGCCATCAGGGACTGTGTCCTCCATCGGCAGCAGCGCATACACAGACTTGCGTCCATCATCGTATACCTTTAACCCTCTCTCGTGAATGCTGTCTGGGCTTACAGTTGCTGAAGAAACAACCTGATTTCTGCCAGTTCTGTTATTACGTTCTACACTGATTTGAATTGCAAAGGTTGCTGAAACAGAGAAAAAGACGTTTGTACATTGAGAACAGAAACATTACAGAGTTATAGTGAAGAAAATGAAGTTGGCTTGGTTTATTGGTTTCTTAGATGAAGCAATAAAATAATTTTCTTTTTCTTCTACCCAACAGAATATACAGGATCGGTTACTGGATTATAAACAGTCAGATTAATGACTCTTCACATGATTCTGTTTTTATTTACTGCTTTTTCATTAGTGATTTTATGATGTTTATATGACTTCTAATTCTTGTGTCTTTATGACGTAAAGCACTTTGAAATGCCTTGCTGCTGGAATGTGCAAATCAACATGATTTATTGGTTTTGTTCATACATTGATGCATACAAAACTTTGACATTCTGTAGAACAAGCATAATACACATTAGCTAGATTGCAGCTTGTGGTTTTTATTTAGTAACTATATTTCTAAGTCTTTTATTAGGTAAACAATGAGTTGATCCACTCTTCTGAAAGATTTACAAAACATTGTGCTCTGTGTTTAACTGCTTTAATATTTGTCATCAGATTCTGCATCTGTTGTTATTTGTGCCTCCCCAGTTTCCACCTGAATATTCTGCCAGTAGTGGGATTATTTTGCTAAACAGAAAAAAATCTTTAAGCATGTTCAGTGCCTGGACTCCAGGCATCAGACCTTGTTTTGTTTCAGCACTGTTAGCTTCTTTAAGTCCAGGGATTTCTGCTTTGCTTTGAGAAAACAACAACAAGATGTTTTGGGTCTTGAGGGGAGAATGTGACACATCTGAAAACAAAAGAAAAATTAGTAAAATTAAACATGTTAATTTTACTAATTAACAAATTTTTACTAATTTTATTAAAAGCAATCATGGTTTCATGACGTTAACAATATCGTGCTCATGTTCATGTTTTTAAGCCCATTATGCTATCCTCCATGTTCACTGATCCCCTTGCTAAAGATGTGTAAAAGGCCTCAGAGTTAGTTTGGATTTTGGAAGCGAGCTTCTGTTTAGTTGTTCTCAATAGTTTCCTTACATGTTGTATAACCAGGAGCTTGTTCGAAAATAAGGTAGATCTGTTTAGGTGGTAGAAGCCTAATTGGTGGACAGATAGATCCCAAATTTACCTCATCAGTTACTTGAGTGAATCACCCAAATGCGACGGGTTTTTTAAATTTCTCTCCCCAATTTAAAAAAAACAAACTGCATATAATGGTGCAATTTGACAGTTTTTTTTTTTTCTCCTCTCCAGGGGTTCTGTGTGGGCTCTACTGTCCCTTATATAAAAGCAAGCTGACAGGAAAGGGGGGAAGACATGTAGCAAATATCGTCGGGTCCAGGAATCAAACCCGCAACGGTCGCGTTGAGGACTCAAGGCCTCCAAACGTGGGTCGCGCTATCCCCTACGCCACCACAGCACGCCCTTTTGACTGTTTTTTTTAAGCAACAATGTCGATTGATTTGTGTTTACTAAGTGCAATGATCAAGCAAAGATTGGAGCGTCTCATGTAAACATCCAGACTAACACCAATATTAGTATTTTTCCAGCAAATTTCTCAGAAAAATACAGTAGTCCTGATTTCAAATAAATGAAGTTGCACCGATAATATAATCAGAGTAACGTTATAAAGCAGGGAAAGAAATTAGGAAATATTTCGTTTCAGTGGTTGATAGGAGCTGAAAATAATGGGGCTAAAACAACGAGCTTACCCTGAAACAGCAAATATAGCCATCAAAATATGAAAAGGTCATGTTGGTAATAATAGATGATCACAATAATACATCTTATTGCTTATCATAAAAATCTTTAGGATCCAAAATTAATCTATGTAAAATATTATAGCTTTTACACAATAAGTCTCCTAAACATATTCTGAGTTGAATTTGAAATAAATCATAACAAGCTAAAAGAGTGAACATTTTTTTACCTGGCTGGATCTCTGTGTTTAGGTCCTACACATGAAGACAGAGAAGTTGTGAGTGAAAATTTAAAGGTGAGAAGCCAGTTATTCACATACAGCATTCCATAAACATTTCATCTAGAAGTTAACATGTTAGTGAGTCTGAGGGACCCTGATTAGAACCAAGGCCAAGTCATGCATATCAGAACTGTGTGAGTAATCCATTTTACCTGGAAGTTGAATGTGTGAGGGAGCCTCTCAGCAGACGAAACACGACCACGCAGTCACCCCATCCCGTTAGAAACAAGCAGAGATTAGAGGAGGAGCCACAGGCAGGAAGCAGGAAGTGGAAGGTGGTCAGATTTAAGCTTTATGATAGGCAGCTCCAAATGTTCAGCATGAAACCCTGTGACCCCAATTTAGGCTACATTTACACAGCAGGAAAATGCAATCCAAATCCCAGTTTTTTGCCCATATGCGACCTGTACGCAATGTTTTCAAAGCAGTCTGAACGGCCCAAATCCAATCTTTTCTCCCCAAAAACAAAGCCTTCTCTACAGATGTTCCTGTTACTGCTCCAGAAGAGACCATTGCCTTATTTATTTTTTTAGAATAAATAAGAAGTGCTCCACTAGCAAGATGTGAAAGAAACCTTTGTCATAGAGCTGAAAAGAAATGGCGTAAAAGTCGACTGTGAAGGTATCTCCACACTAAAATGTGCAACATGAAACATTCTTTTTGGAAATCATAAACAAAAATATCAACAATGCTCGTTCCTTTATCTGCAACAGTTAACAGGCTCACAATCCCTTCTTTGACTGTCCACCTGAACTCCTCTCTGACATGGCCTGCAGTAAATTTGCAAAAACTTCTTTGCACAGAAAATGTAAAAAATTGAAAGGTTAATTTGCACATAAATACCAAATCAAATATTAATGCTGTGCTCAAACATAACAAATGTAGAAAATGGTTACATTTCACCATTAGCCATGAAAACTTTTCAGAAATTCTAAATCAGTTAAGCTCAGGTGGCTGCTGTCTTGGTGTCGTACTCACAACTTTCCTTAAGAAAGTTCAGTCGGTCATTACAACTGATGTGATCCAAATTGTAAATTCATTGCTCCATCAGGTGTTTCCCCCCAAGGTTTTAAAAATGTTAGTTATCAAAACCATTAATTCAAAAGATCAATCTGGACAAATCACCACTGCAGAACTACAGGCCGATCTCCAACCGTCCATTCATCAGCAAAATTAATAAAAGTTGTTCTGACAGTTAAATAGCTTTCTAAAGATGACCAACCACTTTGATGTCTTTCAGTGTGGTTTCCATGGTTACCCCAGATCTAACACCCTTGTTAAAGTGCTCAATGACATCCATATAAATATGGGCTATTGAAGAATCACAGCGGTGGTTCTGTTGGACCTCGGTGTTGATCATGACATATGTGCCAGTAATACATGTTCATACCAATGATTGGAGACTTGAGTGTGTTTTTATGCTCCTTTAATCTGGAACAAACTTCCAGAAAACTACAAAACAGCTCAAAACTCTGAGCTCCTTTAAATCAAGGCTAAAATCCCACCTATTTAGAGCTGATTTTGATTCATTTGGGACATTTATATATATATATATATTTGTTCATTCTTGAATACTTTGATGATGGGATTTGACAAAATGTAATGATGTCTATAGTTGTTTTGTATTGGTCACTGTGTTATGTTTTTTTCATGTAAAGCACTTTGAAGTCTTGTTGCTGAAATGTGCTTCACAAATAAACTAGATTTTAGTTGACTTTTGAAAACAACCTTCACACTGGTTTACATTACATTTCTGTATTGAAAATGTTTTATTGATCTCATGTAATATTCTAATATTTTTCATTTGCTGTAAGAAGAAAACCATCATAAAAAGCAGACATGAAAGGATTACAAACATCAGTTAATATATAGTTAATCTACATGATATGTTTCTGTTGGTGATTTAATTTATTCTGTTGGAATAAATTAGCTTTTCAGTGATATTCTAATTTATTGAATATAACTCTGTATGAAGAATACAGCCTAAAATTGCAGCTTTACCGTTATTCAAATGAAGTGACCTACACAAGTAAATCTAATTAGTCCTTAGAGTCAATTCAAACATTTTACTGTCTCCACTTTCTGGTTTAACATCAGGCTGCTTCTGCTTAAACCATGTTTGAAAGCAGCTTCACATGCAACTATACAAATATAAATGCATTCACCCAAGGAAAGAAATGTCAGCAAACTGGTCATTCATCAGTGTGAGTTCTAAAGGTGAGCCTTTATGTTGTTCATAAATAGTGATATGCATGATAAGACTGACAAGAGTGGCACTTGCTCTCAGATAACATCAGTAAGTCAGCTCCCATTTCATCATGAAGGTCATCAGTTTAGATACAAACTACTGCCAGCTGATCTTCCTGTTCGTAACATGTATGCAATTAAAGTTGGGTTAACAAACGTAAATGTTTGACACATCCGTGTTTTGACATCTCCAACATCTGGGAATAAATCCAAAAACATGGTTCTACTTAAGAGTAAAAATGTTAGTTCTTATAGTTTTTGCAGTTTATTCAAGCAGTGAGACAGAAATTAACTAGCAGTTTAAGCACTAAGCATCAGTGTGGCCAAACATAAGTCATTAAGCTTTTTGTTAAAAGGTAGCAGTCTAATTAAAACCTACCTTAATGATGTCTTCAGGCGTCCTCTCCACCTCTTTCAACCGCTTCAGGACTATCTCTTCGTTGAATGAGATGCTGAGCTCTTTCTGTTCCAACGCCTCGATCTCTTCTTCTATTCTGTGTGTGGGAACAACAAACTTTGTTATTACATGAAGAGGACCACCTCAGCAACCAAATGAGATAGAGGCTTGTGACCTTGCCTATTTCTAACACCAACTGCAGGAATATAAAGGTCAAGGTTTGTGATTGTCTTGACGATAAGACTAAACTGTGTACGTTGTAGCACCAGGCTACCATCAGACGTGACACTTATAGTTTCCCCTTTTGTCTGCACAACCATTCAGATTTAATTTTTTCATTCCAGTTGGTGAGGAGGTTTAATTCCACAAAGCTCAGACCTTCAGCTGCTGGAGCCCTCCACCCTCTCGTTCATTACTTCCTTCCTTCAGGTTTTCCACCATCTCACAACCTCAGAAACACATAATTAGCTTCTTCTCTGACATCACAAACATCAGGGTCTAAACAGCAGTGAATGTGCTGGATCTTGAAAGAGAAGCTGATTAAGATTTAATCAATGCAATGACAGCAACAATCAGAGTAGAATCACCATAACTAGCCTGGTTCCTTATAGCTTTGTTAATATACAGGAAGAGATCTCTGGAACCTTGAAAATCCAGTTTTGAATTACTGATCTCACTCATTATGGCTTGGAGCAAGCAGAGCAAGTATTTCTGGAGTAAAACAGCACATGTGGTCTTCTCCTTTGGTGGGATTCAGCAGCATATACGAGACCTGCTGAGAGCAACATGAACATACTCATGGCCCTGTGGTCGATGAATTTGTTGACTGGTGTGATAAACCTTTTCTTTTATTAAATGTACAGAAAACAAAGGACATGTGAATTGATTTTAGACAGAAACCCCATGACATAAATCAAACATTAACTAAAGGTCAGACAGTGGAGATAGTAGAAAACTATAAATACCTTGGGACTATTTTGGATAACAAGTTAAAATTTACCTGCCATTCAGAAAACTTACAAAAAAAGGGCCAGCAAAGATTATTCTGTTTAAGGAAGCTCGCAAAGTTTCAAGTGGACAAGTCAATGATGGTCTTATTTTATAGATCATATATTGAATCGGTGTTGACTTTTTCTCTACTGTGTTGGTTTGGAAATCTTAGTATTAGGTCAAGAAACGCCCTCAGCAGAGTGATTAATATTAGCAATAAGATCTTAGGGGTTTAACAATGTTCACTCACGGAATTTTGTAAAAAACAAATCATTAGAAAAACTAAAGCTGTTGTTGCTGATATTTCTCATCCTCTACATGCTGAGTTCCAGTTTCTGCCTTCTGGCATCAGGCTCAGACTTCCCAGCATAAAAAGTAACAGGTACAAATATTCTTTTGTTCCTACAGCAATATCTCTTTTTAATGCAGGACAAGGTAGAGGGACTTGTACTTGATCTGGTGTTTGGGGCAACTGTTAGTCAATGATGAAATACATTGTTGTGGTTTTTCCATTATGTATTGATTGGTATTCCATGTCTTTTTGATATGTTTTGTTTTTATTTATTTATTTATTTTTTTATCTTTGATATTTTGTGTTTTAGTTTTTGTACTTGCTGTTACACCAATTCCCCATTTGGGACACAAATAAATAAATCTGAATCTGAATCAACCCACTCTTCTAGAAAAGGAACAGTAAAGACAGTAAAGGATGTCTGACTAACAAGTCTGCACAGAAACCAATCTGCCATGGGACAAAACTGTTCAATAAGGTCAAACCTTCTGAAAAAAGAAGAGAGACAAAGTCCCATCTGCTCTCCTATTCCTAATCAGAGGGTAGTGATGCTTCTGCATTAAAGCAATCGTCAGAAAAAATGAAATGAGATTTTTGTTTTCAGAAGCTACTGATCTATAATTGGCCACTTGGGACTGCCTTTGAAGTGAATTCCTCACCAATGATAAAAGAATTATACTTACAGCCGTTCTAAGTACATTCATGACTTTCATCTCAAGTAGTTGGTTTTCCTAACGTTCATCAGTATACTAGAAACTATCATGAACACTAACGATCTCCAGCTGTGTGTTCTCCACCGTCCAGATGTTTCCAGGATGAGGTTACCTGAGGATGTTGCTCTGCAGCTGATCACTCTGCTGCTGCTCATCCTGAGCCTGGAGCCTCATGGCCTGCTGCTCCTCCTCTGACTGCTGACTCAGCCCATCCATCAGCCACTGCTCCCGCAGGGATTTCTTCTGCCAGTCAAACACACCAACACAGTTTCATCACCTTCTACATATTCTGTTTTTTACTTTTTACCTTCTGTGACTCTTGACTTGCTCAATCTTTCTGTCTATTAAATAGATAAAACTACCTTTTTTAATCAATTTACCATTAACCAAAGCAAATTCACATGCAAACTTAAATCTAAACTTCCAGCTGAATAAGGAGAGCTCTAATCAGAACAGCCAAGAGGCCCATGGTGACTCTAGACCAGACAACTGCTGAACTGGTTCCACAGACTATTGACATAGGGGGCTGAATACTTTTGCACACTGCACTTTTCAGTCTTTTATTTGTGAAAAAATGTTTTGAATCATATATAACTTTATTTCTACTTCACAATTGTTGATGACTTTGTCTTTATCTTTCACATAAAATTCCAATGAAGTACATTCACTGGCCACTTTATTAGGTACACCTGTCCACCTGTGTATGCGCCATGTCACAAAGCCTGAATCATCTCAGACTGGTTTCTTGAACACAACAATGAGTTCACTGAACTCCAATGGCCTCCACAGTAACCAGATCTCAATCCAATAGAAAACCTTTGCGATGTGGTGGAACAGGAGATTTGCATCATGGATGTGCAGCCGACAAAGCTGTAGCAACTATGTGATGCTGTCATGTCAATATGGACCAGACTCTCTGAGGAATGTTTCCAGTACCTTGTTGAATATATGCAACAAAGGATTAAGGCAGTTCTTAAGGCAAAAGGGGGTCCAACTCAGTACCAGCAAGGTGTACCTAATAAAGTGGCCGGTGAGTGTATAGTCATGTTTGTGGTTGTAATGTGACAAAATATGGAAAAGTTCAAGGGATATGAATACTTTTGCAAGCAACTGTAGACTGTTGTAGGAGATGAATACTCAGTGTGTCACGTCAGGCATCAATAATTGTTGGATCAATGATACAGTGGAAGAACACCTGGTGGAAACAGAATAAACCTGAAATCTCACTGACGATAAAATCTTCCCTGCTTGTCCTTGCAGAGTTCCACACCTTCATCTCTGATTCTTTTGCTTTGTATCAGGCAGATTTTGGTTGCTGCCTGACTGCCAGGTGGAGCAGACAGATGGCTGCACCACCCCAGTCTGCTCCTGTTGGAGGTCTCTCCTCAAGGGAGGGAGATTTACTGTGTGCAAGGCAAGATGGGGGAGAAAAGGAACATTCTGTAGATCATTGCATCAGAATGTGATCTGCTAAAGGTGAGAAGATCCTTATGGGAAGAAATGATCTTCCAAATCAGTATGTACTGCTAAGATACTATACCAACAATGGTGCACAAGCATTTTGTTGAGGGATTGGGCCAACAGTTGTTCCAGAGAGGTACTGCATATTACTGGGACCTGACATTCAATCTTTGAGCTTTTCTTCAGAAGTACACTATAAAGCATTAAATACCTTGATGTACTGGAGTTTTAGTTTCTCCTCTTCAATCTGTCTTCTTTTCTTGGCAATGTCTTCTTGGATTCTTCTTTTGTCCTGTGGATAAAAAGCACATGTCTGCAGCATGAGTGCATTTTGTCATATGGAAACTATTCCACCTGTTGTATCCCAATGCTGACTCTTCACCCTGGGCCTGACAGCTGGAGAGTAGAAGCCAGAAATGCCTAAAGGCACAGAGCTCCTGCTCTCTACCTGCTATTTCATGCCAACCTGTCCTTTAGTCTGCTCCTTGTGTCTAAAAGATCATCTCCTCACATGTCTCTGATTCAAACAAGACAAAGAGGAACAAAAGGCTTTTTTACAGCAACACATTGTTGTGACTCTGTAAGGAAACAAGATTCTGAATGTCACAATGAGTCAGTAACTGATGGCTAATATTAGCTCTTGGATCTAGGATCAGTGTGACACTTGGTCACAGTGAAAAGGGATCCCCTCATGACATCTGCTGGTATTTATATCTCCGCCTCTATCTGATGAAGCTGCATCAGTCTGCAGAGCAGAGTTGCTTCTAACCAGGAGACAGAGATCAGCTGATCCAGAATGCTGCTGCTGGAGTTCTCTCTAAAACCAAGAAGATAGAGCACATCACACAGTTCTAAAGTCACCTACACTGAGAGAATAGACTTTAAAATTCTGTTAGTTGAACTGCCTTGCTGCCAAAATGTGCTGTACAAATAAACTTAATGATGGATGGACTTATCATGATTGATTGATTGATTGATTGGATGAACATGTGGAAGAGCATAATGTTAGAATGTGCGGTGGGGGATTGGTGATGCAGTGGGTCAAGAACAAGCTCCTGGTATAGAACACACAGACACCCTGATTATGGGATATCAGGTCTTCTGATCTAAGTTACTCAGGATGGATCAACAGAAGCTAAATCAAAGTTAATCCCAGTCCTCAGGCGTACAGGGAACCAACAGGGAGAGCAGAGGAAGAGAAGGTGTGACCTGGAGAACATGATGAGTTTCTTACTGTGATTGCCTGGAGCCTCTCCTTCAGCAGGTCCGCCTCTTCCATGGTGGGCTGGAAGAAAATTAAAGGCCATGAAGCAAATAAAGAGAACCAGGGCTCAGTACAGTTCTACTGGACACACCTGAATGTCTAAATGCAAAATAAGATCCGAGACACAAATATACCATCTCTACTTCCAACCCAACAGAAGCTAATAGGTCATGTTGTATAATCATCAGTCAGGGTCTTATTCTGCCTGATCTCTACCTAAATCAACATTCTCATTTCTAAAATCACTAGCATGTATTTCTGATGAGGTGTGTATTGTTCTTCTGTTTTTACACCAGTATGTTAATAGTGCATGTCTGTTAGTGAGAAGACAGAAGGAAACCATTCAATTCAGGTAGAAAAAACCCAGCTCTTAAAAATGAACTGTTGTTTTTAATCAGAGTTTTTTTAATTATTAAACAAAAAAAACAACAAAAGTTCTTAGAATGATGTAAAGTCCATTCTAAGAATAAAAACATGAGATGATCATGAGACTATTCATGTTTTTTTCTTTTTTCAGTCATGATTGACTGAGGAAAATAATGCATGGCTTTGAATTTGTTACTGAAAGGTGTGGCTTGCATATGTATTCAGCCACCCCTTTTCTCTAATACCCATGAATAAAATCGACTGCACCAAATTGTGTGGAAGCCAGAGGCCCTGTTTCAGTTTCCTATGAAGGAGACACTGGGAACATGGAAGGTGACCATTTATCAAACATCATCCTCACACAGATGAAGATGTATCCATCCTTTACAAAAGTTTAATGCTTTTCATTCATTTAAAACTACATGGAAATAAAATGGTGAATGCTCAAAAAATAACAAATATTCCTGCATTAGAAATTGATCATCAATCATCAGGTCACTGATGTTTGCAGCTCTAAATAAGTTTGATTGAGCTGAACTGAGTTGTGGCTCTTTGTACTGTGAATGTTGCAGGCCCCTGGTCCAGTGAGGTGTCGGCCCACCTGCCAGTCCCACCCTGCATGACTGATGACTGCAGTCATTTCTTCAGTAACTAACTGACTGCTGGACCTAATGAACAGTGTTTGTTCCCTCCCTGGGATTTATTGCAGTACATACCAACACAAACATGTGTAGTGGATGACTGACAGGTTTAGAGTCAGAGAGTGAAGCAACATGTCAGTGTTACAGGCCAGAGAGGTGGAACATAACGTACTGAGGAGAACTCTCAACAGCTAGTCTGTGATGCTAACATCTTCAGAGGTGAGCTGCTTCGCCTCAGTTCTGACTGCAACGGATCACTGAGTTCACATTCACAGCCATGGGCCCACCAGCTACAACAAACTATTTTGAATTTACACTTTCAATTTGCTTTTCATGTGTCTGACAGTGATGGCATGTTACTTTGAAAATTAACTTTAATCAGATTACTGATTACTCCTTGAAAAAGTAACTTAGTTAGATTACTGATTACTTGATTTGGAGAGTAACTAAGTTACATTAAAAGTAACTTTTTTAGTTAGTTTCAGCAGCTGCTAACAACAACGCTCCGCCACCTGTGAAAATGACATTGATGTTTGCCAATACTTAATTGCAAGTTATTTTATAATAGTAACATCAACAATATATCTCCACTTGTAAGGTTGAACTAATGGTTACAACAGTACAAAAAAAAAAAAAAACTTTAGTAATTTGTGCATGTTTTTGTGTGTTTCTATTGTCTGGAAAAATATAAATAGGATTTTAGGACCCCCCCTACCACGCCCCAGCGTCTAGGTTGTGCATTGCGGCCCTGTGTTTGCTGTCACAGATCAGCTCACAGTGCTTCTCCTGCGGCTCCACAGCTCAGATGGCTGCACAGATTTGTGACACTTGTATTAATATTAATAATTAGGCCCGAGCAGCAAAGCGCTGCGAAGGCCTATTGTATCTGTACTGTTTATTAGGCCCGAGCAGCAAAGCGCTGCGAAGGCCTATTGTTTCTGTACTGTTTATTATTATTATTCTTCCCACCTCTTTGGGGCCCTTTTTGGCGGATGCGTCAAGGGTGTTTAAAAATTTTGAATTTTAAGGTCGTCGCAAAAATCGCACAAAAAATGGCTCAACGGCGCCACCTGGAAATTTTCAAAGGACCCTTTGCTATTCCCTTACTTCATCCTAGAGACATGACATTTGGTACACTTGTAGAGCTCCCCA
>CAEGAG010310679.1:0-49798 GCA_903067065.1 Brachyrhaphis terrabensis
CTCACAATTTTGTAATTTATCATTGTTCATTAAACTCTGAAAGCTGTGTGACTTTGTTAATATTCTGTCCTAAAATTTGATTAGATGTGCCCTTTTTTTTTTTTTTGAGCACCTGCCCCGTTAGTGGTCTCTGCACGGCCCTGCTGAAGAGGCAGATTGGGCAGCGAAATATGTGAGTGAAATAATTTTTTAATTTTTGTTTATATAAGCTGCTGCGGCTTAAGTTTTGACATGAATGTATCCGACAGTGTAAATGTTCATTCCACCTATAAATTATGCACTATGTCATATAACATCCCAATAAAACAGTGCAAAATACAAATTTCTCCCCGTTCCAGTTTTTTTCCCGACAACCCAACAGTATCTAATCCAGGACGAAATTTAAGTAAAACAGCGCCCCTCTGTATTTGCACCGCAATTCAATGTTTTATAATTGTAGTGGTCGAAAAGCGAATTACACCTTACGCAATCAAACCCAGGTAAAAGTCGGAATAACTTGATTATTTCAAAGCGACTGAAACACGCAGGAATAAAACAAAGATAATAAAAGAAAATAAACTCCAATGTAAGTTGTGACACGATGTGCACTAAATGCGCATAGTTGAATCTAAAAATAACTAATAAAGTAGTTTTTAATGTTAATTGCAGAATTTGTTAATTTCTAATTATTTTTCCCCTCCAGCCAGTAGGAGTGAAGAAAGAAGAGGAGACAGGATTTCTCGAGAACTTCATCTTCATGGGAGGAAACAGACTAGACGGTGAAATATGTGAGTGAAGTGAATCACATGTTTATGTCTGCTGTTGCAGCTTAAGTTTCAACGTGAATGTATCTACCTGCATATAAAGTTCCATACTGATAGTTATATCTATCTGTCCATCTATCTCAATTTTTTTATTTATTTTTTTATCAAAGTTGAAACTTACATTACCCTTTCTTTTTTGTTTTTGTGCTATTTTATGACTAGATTCTTTATTTGTATTACAAAATATCCTCTGGACAATTTATTTTTGTTGGTCTACCAGACAGCAGTTTGGTTTCAACAGAATCTTTCATTTTTCACTTCTCAATTAGAATTTGAACACTCCTGACTGGCATTCTCAGCTCTTTAGATACCGTTATTTTTTATGTTCTTTTCCTGTTTTATGCAGCTCAGTTACCTTTTCCTGCAGTTGCTTTGAGATTTATTTAGCCACAACTCAGAAATCAGAAATGTCAGTGCAGCACTGGATGAAGGAAGCAATGGTCTGTCAGGAGCCAAGATGTTGTTACCTTTAGTATCCATTCAGACCAGTTTGTGTCACTTATGTGCAGGTTATAAGACCAAAATCAGGTATTTAATCTTTTTATCTGAGTCATTAGGGTAGTTTCTGTTGTCAATATGATTTAAAACAAGTAAACAAAGTGTTTTGATATGAAGTGGCAAATGAAAAATCGACAAAAAATAAAATAAAAAATTCACCATGGTGTGTAAACTTATGACTGTATATTTGATATCGAGTAACATGAATCAAAACGTACTGTATTTGTTTTGTAAAATCTTCATTCATAAGTTTTTCCGCTAAATATGTGTTTGATGTTTCATCGTGCATCCGTTTGATAGTTTCCATGGTAGTCGTCTGTTATCAATGCAATCAATGACATCGCATGGCCGGACTGCCAGGCGGTTTTGGCAGAACACCAGTGAAAAGCATTATTCTCGCAACAACAGAGAAGAAAGGAGTCTTTGTGGAGTTGTCCCTACTAAATTGACAAGGCCTTTTACAGCCTTTGATAGAGACTGGCTGCCTCGCACAATGGAAGGCATATAAATCTGCAGATGTCTTCTGGAAAGCTCAAATGTCAACGCTTTTCACAACAGCACCGGAGCCTCGCAAGAGGAATAATTGATTAGTTCACCTTTTGTCTTGAGCCAAATATTCATCCAGTCAGACATGAAAAGGAACCTGCAGGATAAAAAAAAAACATCTTCTGCGTCAATCAACATGTACAGAAATTATTTTCTTTAAAAACTTGAATTTCTCAGATTTTAATATTTGTTAATTTATTGACTAAACTGATTAAAATCTTTCGAGCATTTATTAAGCAGACAGGGTTATCTCATTGAGTATTATAACTAGGTAACGTACTGTGTAATTCTACATCCTGAATCTTTTTCCTGAAGTGTTATTAACACTACTTAAATTTCTTACATTGACTAGTTTTAATAATTCTACACCATAAAGTCAAAATAAATTAAGGTTTTCTATATATAATTTTGATCACAAGAGAGTTTATTTTAATCGAAAGTAAAAGTCCTCAAGAATATAAGCTCAGCATTCACCTCCACCATGTTTGATTATCAGTCTGAGGTTCTACATTTTGAACGACGTAGTAGTTTTATTCCAGATGTGACTGGATGCACACATAAATCTTAGAAATCACTCAGAAATATGAGGTGGACATTTATTATCTTTTTGGTCAACAGTGGGTTTTAGTTTCTAATCCTCCTTTTGGTGAGATTTTCTGCACAGTTTCTCTTTCCTGTTGTTGAATCACGAGCTGTGATCAGGCATGCACAGGTTTAGATGTTGTTAGTGCGATGAGCGCTGGACAACATGGCTGAAAAACACATCATGATATAAGCATTTCATTATTGATTAGGTTTTTGTTTTAAATATCTGAAATACTGCCAAACTGGTGAAGTGGCCTTTCCTTTTTTATCCACAGTTTTCACTCCACACTGTTGTTTTGTATTATTTTTAAGCAGTTGTGAGGCACGGTGGTGAAAACTCATATTGCTGCTGCACAAGTTGCTCAACATGTTGTTGCTAGGTAATGAAAGCATGAAAGATTAGTTGATGCCACCAATATTGCTTGGTAGCATCAACCAAGCAAGATTGGATGCCTACATCCCTCAGAATGCTGTGAAATTATTGATTATTAATTCCTGAATTAATGATATTCTCACATAGAGCCTGGTTGGTCTGGATAGTTGTATTTTTTTTTACCTTAATAATTGAAATAATCATTTCAAAATCCCATTATTCGTGTCTGATTTTAAAATCTGTTTGACAATCTGACTTAGAGCTGATTGCTCTAATGAAGTCATAACATTTGCTGAAGGAAACGACGGCACGCCTCTGGGGTTTTATAAAACCAACAGGTACATGTTTGGTGACGACTTCAAAGCTCTTACTAGCTGCACTTTATCTTTGTCTGTGTTCAGTAGCCAGCGATAATTTATACTTGACTTGTATTGTTGCTTTGTGCGTTCCACTTCCCTCCAAAGCTGTGCCACTCATTTTCAGCCTCTGCAATTTTCTTCTCCAGTAGCAGAAAGGAGCACAAGAGAAAAAAGCCAAAGAAAGATGACAAAGACAACACAGGACTCCTCTCTTTCCCCTGCTCTGGTTATTGTACAAAACAGGCGAGCAATAATTTTCTGTCGTTGGTTTACTCCTAAAAGCCCATTTTGATGTCGGCGCTGAAAAGAAGGCAATAAAGAAACCTTTTCAGAGGAGCTGAATGAGAGAACGAAGACGAAATGAATCCCTTTTGGATGTTGCGACCGGAGAGGCCTTTTTATTTTCTTTGCTCGGGTAATCAAATGGAGCTGAAATGAAAATGGAGTTTTCTATGAAAATAGGGGCCTTTGTTGGCTTTGGAAGGCTGGTAATTCATAAACAATAAGCCGGCTCCTTTTGTTTGGGTTATAATATATTCCTGCTGTTCTGAAAGAGGTCCCTCGCTGCACACACATGCACTCGCACACATTGAAGCCAGGGTAAAAGCCAAAGTGAGGCAGCAGGGGAAGAGAGAAAGAGGGAGGATAAAAGGAGGCAGAGAGGCTGACTTTCTATTCATCCTCCTGACTGAGAGACGGCAGGATGCTCTACTCCTCACCTCATTTCCTCCACTCGGTAACTTTTCCTCTCTGAGTATTTTGGTTCTTTTATTCCTGCAGGTGAGAATGGATCATTTTTGCCGGGCTGTTTGGTTTTCTGAGTGCTTGGCGAGTCCTGAGGGTAGAAGTAAGGACGCGAGGCTGTTGATGGCTCATTTTTTTGAAGGATGCAGCATCTGATTCTTTGGGACGCTAAATTTCAACGTGATTGAAGCAAGAACTGCAAAGGAAACAGAAGATAGAGAACTGCATTTTATATCTTCAGCCAGCGATTTTTCAACATATTTATACCATACTGACGAAATATCACCACTGAGTGAGGAACGTGCATTAAGTGAGATTTCAAACCTTCTTGCCTTCTGTGACTGGAAAGTGTCGGAAAAACTTTCCTGAGTTGGAAAATGCTAAAGAAAGAAGGTACTGTAGGACTTTGACACTTTGACGTGATGACTTTTACATTATTGTAGAAATATATGACTGAAAATTTATCATAACAGGAGAAACAGGCCTTCTACCAACCTGATATCTAATCTGTATAAGGTATAACAAATAAATAAAAAATAATCCCCCATCAGAAGACATGATAAAAAGTAACCAAAAAATAAAAGAAAATGTACGACTGAAAAATTAAATAAACAAAACCAAAATGCATAAAAATGTACCTTTTAATTTGCAATCCTAAATAAATGTTTTTGCAAACAAGTGAAAAATATTAAGTCTAAAGTAGAAATGTTGGGGGTGGGGGTTGTTAAAAAACAATAACTAAGAAATAAATCAAATTAAAATGACAAAATAATACCAGTATTACACATTGGAAGTTAAAATAAGTAAAAAATTATAAACAATAACAATTGACAAAACATATTTTATTAAAAAAAACATTAGAAGAATAAACATAGTTATAGAATAAACAATGATCCACAATAGAAATTACATAAATAGCAACAGGTGAAATATTTGGGATAAATTACATCTAAATATGCTAGATGTACTTTTACATTCACCTTGTGGTTAGATTTTGCTCTTTATATTATGAACTTATCCATCAGCAACTAAAACTGTACCCTATCTCTTAAAAATGGTTCATCGTCAATTATTTGCTTGGGATGAAATGTAAAGGCTGTTTGAATTTCAACAGGAAAAGTTTTTATCAGAAACCTTTGCATACTGGTTTTTCATAAAATCATCTCCATGCTCAGTGGCTTGGAATAATAATCTCTGCTCTTTAGATGTTTTTGTATTCATGTGGATTGAGCTCAGACTCTGCTGCGCTACCCTGAGGAGTACCTCAAGGCTTCATAGTTGGACCTTTGCGTTTTTCAATTTACCTGTTGCATTTAGGAGCCATTTTTAAAAACCATAGCATTTCTTTTTTGACTTTATGTGGCTAACTGCCTATATTAATAGTTCAAAAACAAAATATACTTTAAAATGCATTAATACATAGTAGAAGCCATCTTAGCATGACTACAGAAGCTAAAATAAAAGGACTTCCACATCACTGCTGTTTGGGGCTACAGCTAATCAGTGCCATTGATAAGAAACGGTGCTCCCGGATTGGCTGCTTTGCAAACACCAACCCATAATCTGTCAAGTAGCATTATATCAAAGTGTTTCAGCTTCGCAAGCTACATTTTCAGTGAATAGACATGAATTTGTCCACAAATAGGTGGGATTCCTGTGAATAATTCTGTGAATGTTCCTTCAGCTTGAATGTTTAGCTGTCTTGATGCAGAAAGTGTGGCTGTGACTGCAGCTGGGAGTGACTCCTGCACTAGATGTTACCTGCGAGCCTTTTAGGAAAGGAGAACCTGCAGCAACACCTGTTCCTGAGGGAAGGTGATGCATATGTTCACACTAGTTTCTAAAGGTCGCTTTTCTGAAAAGGGATTGCTTGAATGGGTCTGAAAATTCATTAATAAAACTGTGCTCATGAATGGTCTCCACTAACTCAACATACATGCTAAGATGGGACTGGAGAGATGAGCAGGTGGAGCTTGTCATAAAATTAGAGAAATAACATGTTGGACTGATTTTATTGGTTTTTGTGACAGATCTGTCATAGATTTAGTGTTTTGATGGCAATCAATTTAAACCTGGCTGCTTTTCCTGAGTGCTTTGTTTCAGATTTTGTACAATATTTTATCTTTGTTTATACTCAGATCCCCTCAAAAAGTTTTTTTTTAAAATAAACTAATAGTCTAATTTCTGCAGTGCAATAAATCTATGTATCCTTCCACTCTTCAGTGAAATGTCTGCATTAATGTTGTTATGGGCTCCATAGCAGGAAGCAGCTTCAATATGTTCAACTTGACTATGTATGTTAACTTGGAACAAGTGAAACAGAATAATAGCATTTTGTGGTTGCATAATTGTGTTGAATGCCATAGAAACAAACTTTTAAAGTCCTATTTGCCCTCTATTTGGGGTGTCCAAAGTGCAGTCTTGGAACCATTTGCGACCCTGTGAGGCAGCTGACCACAAATATAGGACCTTTGCCACTATTTTGGATTTGTTTATGCCAACATGTTCACAATCATAAGGTTCTTAAAGCGTAACATAAGTCAGGTATAGGAGAAAACATTTGTCATTTGCTAACCAGGTTTCTGAATGAATCTGAATTTCATAATAAATAGAACCATAAACTTCCAGGAACTTTTACACAAAAGCAGACTTGGGTGGACTCCATCTCCCCCAATTATCTAATGTCGGACGCACCTTAGAAGAAAAAGTGACATATTTTTGTTTTTTGTTGCTGAACTTTGACTAGAAAGATTCTTCTAGCTGAAAAAAAAACAAAACAAAACAAAAAAAGGAAAAAACATGAGGAATCTGCAATCCTGTCTCATGTTTTAGCTTTGTAATGATTTACAAATCCAGTTTTTGGTTCACGCAATAAAATCTTACATGTTTAGTTTATTATTGTTTAGATAAAAAATTATTTAAAAGGTGGTTTAATTTTCAAATTTTTAGAAAGATAAATAGTTTTCAACTTTATAATTGTGTGGCTCAAAGTTTGTCCCAAATTACTTGATTATGGTTGTTTTGTGATTTTAAATGGTATTTTGATCAATTTTACAAGTAAATTAATCAGATTCTTAGAGATATGTTGTAACCTTGGATAAGAGGGAAAAATACATGACAATTATATATATATATGTATATATATACTGTATATTCACGATGTATTGATTAGATTAGAGGTGGTGCTGTTATGATATTAAACTGAAATTTTATTAATGTAAATGATCATGGAGACAGACCCAGGTCAGAAATGTTGCTCCTGAAAATTCCGAGCTGAACTTGAAGTTACTTTGCCACATTTATAAATCTGTGTGGAAGTGGATGATTTAGAGCATAGTTGAGGTTCAGCTGATAAGAGATACACAGTTGTGTTGTTCCAAACATATCTCTAAGATTTAATGTAAAATTTGTACAATTAAACTGAAAAAAAAAAATCAAATCTGTTAAAAATAAAAAAAGTAAAATAAAATCATTGCAATAACCTTGTTGCATAAGTGTGCTCACCCCTAAAAATATACTTTGATTCATAAACCTGTTGGTCCAAGTTCAAAATTTTTTCCTCTTGGTTTGGGTGCACAGCTAACCTCAACAATATTAAATCAGACGAACCATAAATTACCTTTTTCCAGTTATTTGTGATCATAAGACTCTTTGAGAAGATCTCTTTCCAAATTTACCAGTCTGTGCAATACTTAGGTAATGAGAACCTTTTTGTAGATTAGTCGATATTAAAGCAGCTGATAACGATTTGCACGTAACAGCAGGGATACTTTCTAAATACTGACAAGCTAAATGCTGCCTCTCTATGGCTCTTATTCATGTACTCAATATTTATTGTGTGATTGTATTTTCTTCACCCTGTTACTTGTTATTGTTTGTATGAATTTCTTTTATTTTTACTGATATCTGAAAGGCCCCATTAGAAATATTGAAAATAAGAAAACTGTTGCACAGTTTGACATTAATGTTATGAAACTGAACATAAGGTATGCAGATTTAAGGACAAGATTATTGCAGCTTTATACACGTGCATCTCAAAATATTAGAATATCATTAAACATTTTAATATGTCATGTCACTTCTTTCAGAAAGTGAAACTCATCATTATACATACTCATATCTTCACATATAGAACCTTTTTGGTTCATCCTGGACAGAAGGATACCAGAAACCCTCCAAGGTTTTCTACCGTGTTCTGTCTGATTCTCATTCAGCTGGTGACATGTTGTATTGTTGTAACACTTAAATTAGATCTAAATAAATCAGTGCCACCTTTAATGACATTAGATCATCACTTCTAAAAGGAAAGCCTTTCATCTGAAAAGAGGACTTCTTTCACCAGATGTTTTCCTTCCACTCAAATTGCCAAAAAATTTAGTGTGCCATTGCATTTCTGTATTAGGAATCCTTAAAAAAAATCTGAAAGAATTTACTGCAGTAAAGCACAATTTTAAGGATATTCTAACTTAAGGTGTGCCTGTATGCAGTCTACTGTAGTGTAATGAGTATTTTGAAAATGTCTTTGATTGCAGGGAGTCTAGACATTTAAAAATGGAGGATCACTTACTGTATTTGCACCATTATTCTGGAACATTTAGTAAGTTCATTCACTGAATGCTAAAACACTGAAGTCAGCTTTTCCACATGTGCTTAGGAAAATATTTAGTCAATTCTCAGCAGTAAGAATAGGATTTGAATCACTCCTTTTTTAAATATACTTTTTGTATTAAGGAAAGTTTAATGATTTCATGCTTTTGAGTGAACATCACATAATAGATGTCATTTATTTATTATGATGTTAAAGAGAGAAAAAAAGTACGATTATTAAAAGACATACAGTTTTCCGTAATAATTTTGCCCTAATGTGAAAAGGATCTCGATCTGTAGCAACTACTTGTGATAGATTACCAAGTCTGTATTATTGTTGAATGGAGTTTGGGGGTTGCACAAATTCCATCTAGAGTATTTGTGAAAATATGAAATGTTTCCTCTTGGTATAGATCTGTAGAGGTGTATAAGTTCATTTCTGTTAATCATCTGCATTTTTATAAAAGAGCAGAAACTTAGTCCCACATAGCTTTTAAAGGAAAAACAAACCATATAGATTCACACGTATAACATTTTCATTAATTTAAAGATGGCTGGAGTACATCTGGTTTGATTTAGGTAAAAACTGAGTTATTTTTTTCATGGTGATTCAAGTGGTTTCTATATTAAAGAAGTGTAACATATCTTCATATTTAAAATTATTACATTAGATTCACTAAAACAGGCGAATGAAATCAGACTGCGTTTGTAGAGTTTCACCTTGAAAATATGTTCCTCTTATAAAATCAGTTTAGGACTGGACTGTTTGTTTTAGCAGGTTGATGGTGTGACACTTAATCAGGCCACTAGATGGCGCTGTGGTGTAAAGGATAGAGTTATTGATCCTACTCTGCTTCACATTTTCTTTGGTTTATATATTTGTTGGAATAAAACAAAAGTAGGTTTTAATTAAGCATTTTCAATTGTTTTATCTCTTCTAATCATTGGTTTTTGACCTTCGAGCTGTTAGTACATCACCTAGACATTTGTAACTATTTTTATTTACTTAATAAAAAATATCAACACTAAATTTCTCCGATGTTTGCAGATAGATTTTGTACAGGTACAATTTCAAGCATGAGTCCAAAGATGTGCATGTTCTAGACAGAACAGCAACCTTAATGTACATAAATATATCAGTCTCATAATTTATCAAAAAGCTGAAGAAAAGTTGTTTTTATAAATCAGTAAAGCCATTTCTTTTGTGTTTAAATATTAAAACCACTAAAAATAACAAACAAGGGATACTCTAGCTTTAGCATCTTTAAAAGTAGGAAAACTAGTTGAAGCTAGAAATATTAGGAAAGAAGATCTTGACCCAGTTGTTGCTTGTTGCCGTCTGTGTCGAGTGTAGAAACCCAGCAGAGGGAGCCTGAAAACCATCTTTAAACTTCCAAAAAGCAGAAAATTGGTGACATGTTTTCTGCTGGCTTTAAAACCTCTTACATGTGTTCATTATTATCAGTCTATCATTAAGGCTCTGTTGCCTTTTAGATTATAAGTACAGAGAATTGCTGTTCTATTTGATGTTTGTGTAGAAAATTTAAATGTAGGACATTTAGCTTTGATTGCATAGTTTGATCACATGCCAAGTTGTAGCTCATGCCTTAAAATTAAAATAAATCTTTACACTGATAATATTGAAATCAAAACCTTAACTTAATATAGCCTTATTAATAACATCATTGTAGCTTTTTTCTGACATAATAAAGAGGAGAAAAAGTCCCATAACATGACCTTTAATGCATTTTATTGTTTATGTTTGCGTTGCTCCATAAAAACAGAAAGAAATAAAAAGTGTGAAGCGATCACATGGCTTTACCCTCCATCATAATGTTCACGATTTCCACTTTTAAACTGGATTTTTATGGAAAATGCAATAGACAAACAATGTCTGGTCTCACAGACAACATAAACAAGACTGGATTAGAAGTTTTTCTAAGAAACTGACTGTTTAAAATAGAAATAGAAAGACAAGAAGCGTCAGTCCTTCTGAATGTGCATGCATTATGCCATTTCTTCAGCCGAGTCATTATGGCCAGGCGGAGTAAATATTCCATTATGTGAGCTCAGAGTCTCAACCTGTTGATGCACCATTAGCTTTACTTTTTCTGAGTCACTCCTTGCAGAGACAAACATCAACTGAATGTGAAGAGGAAGAAACAATCGCAGGGGGAAGCTTTGTTCAAAATGCTGCAGGGAGTTTTAGCTCTAAGTAAATCATACCACTCATAGCTCCGTATTATTACAATACTTTATCTATTTCATCCTGCACATGGCTACACATAAAGAGCTCATTTCATATTAGTGCAATTTAGAGATTTATCTTTATTTTTTTAAGCCACATTGTTTTAAAATGAGGTATCAAATAGATCATTGCGCAGAAATTTCCTTTGCAGAAACAAGCTGACATTAATAAGATTAGAAACACTAATCACTAATCACATCAATAGACGCACAAAAGCATAACCATTTTAAATAATGAGTCAATTTTTCTGTATATAACCTGCTTTATCTGTATTAGGATCACTTGCTAAAGAAAAATAAAGTAGAAGAAATATTGTTAAAAAGCGTGCAGCATATGAATTTCATGTGTCTGTTGGAATTTCTAAAGAAGTGGATTTATTAATATATTAATAATATGATACCTGGTGCAGATGTTTATAGATCTGCACCAGATGGAGATCTTATCTGGGCCCAGGTTGGTTGGTAAACGTCCATATTTTTAAATGAATGTGGTTTCTTGTGGTTTTATTACTCAACTTTAAGTTGTGCAGCTTATTGTGCTAAACAGCTAAAGATTGAATTTACAACCTTTTGAGTGAACCTGGATATTGCAGGTTGGTTCATAACACTGGCTTTATTTTTATAAATTTAGTTATCTTTAGGATGCATTCCTGTTATAATTGATTTTATGTGGGAAATATTCAATGGGAATAATGGTAAGATTTGGATTAGATTAGACTGGTGTTATTGGTGTTCATGTGAGAGTAGAGAGGAAGACTCATTTGTATATCAAATAATCACCAGATCTGCTGTGCTCCTCCCCTTATGCCTGTTCTCCATGTCACTCAATAGCAAAGGAGGAGATGGTGTGTGAACTTAAGTCTCTGTGTGAAAAACGGCTTGAAAAAAAAGAAAAAGAAACTATTAATAAGAAGAAGCAAAACAAATAGGCTAAAACATGAGAAATTAGTTTCTGATTGCAGAGGGGAAAAACATTCTTACATGTACAATGAAATATATTTAACTTTAGCCAATGTAGATAATGTAATAATTCCATAATGAATTGAAATCAACTTTTTTTTAATCTTCAATTACTTTCATGAACATGACCAAACAGTCATAAACTAGAAGAATGTCATTTTTTCAGACATTTATAAAGAGGTGATAGGAACTGTAAACTTCAGGCATAAAGATGACCATTAGAGTTTAACACTTTTTTTGTTTTATGTGACTCAGTTTAATATCCTGTGACAGATTCCTAAATCTTCATGCCTTTGCAGCATTTCCTAATAAAACTGTCAGAATTATGTCTTCTCTTTCTGCACCACCCTGTGTTGACTTTGCTCTTTGCTGTTGCTCTGGGTTTATTGCTACCAGTGTGTGTTCTCCCTGCATAGAGCTGTGGCTGATGAAAAGGCTCTGCTGACATGCATTGTGAGAAATATGAATCGCATTAGAAACCACCTCCAAGCAGGACTCAGACAGTTTGCTGAAACTGTATTTCCTCGTTTTTGCGTTTTCACTGCTCAGGCAGAAAATTGCAGTTGTTGATGTAGTTGTTAAAAATGATAAAGTAACAACGTCTGGTCAGCTGATACCTGTGACATCATCACTGTGTTCATTTAGCTGCCCTAGTAATTTTCGGGCAATATATGTGCTGTAAAAGAGAATTGAAATAAAACCTGGAATGGAAGAAGGCTGATCTGATGAAAGTACCTTAGAAGAGTCTTCCTAAAAAAAATGTCCTCCATTTTATGACATAGAAACATCAATTTCTAAGATATTTTATTGGGATTTTATGTGATAAATTACAGCATGGCATATAATTTGGTTACATTTCCAGCTATTTGTCTTAACCAGCTTTGCGCATTTAGATTCTGATTTTCTTTTACCATAGGAAAAATAACTCAAGTGACTTTGTATGTGAACATCAGTTTCCCAGATTTCAAGAACCGTATCTGTGGCTGTGTTTTTAGAATGGTCTCAAGACCTTTGCATCTTTCACAGCTTTTCTTCCAAGATTGTAATGTATTCAGTTCCAGTCATCTTCCAATCAACTCTAACCTTCTTTCCTGCTTATTTTTCTCCATGGAGATATGGTGTGCAAGGTGTTTCCACCCGAGCATTGGATCTCTGCAGCTCCTCCACAGTGGCTTGATAACAATAACATCAACAGAAATAAAATTCTGTCCGATGTGCATTTGTAATCATCCCCTTTTACTCTGATACCTCTAAAAACGTGCAACTATGGCGCGTCAGAAAATAAAACGAGACACCAAAAGTTGACAGTAGCTTCAGTGGTTGACAAGTTTTAAAAAAATTAAAAATACAAAATTCTCCTAACCTTACAGTGCACTAGTCCCCTCGCCCCTCGCAGCCCTCAGCATAAAGGAACTACCACGCCATCATCACTCCGCTACAAGCATCACTCAAGACATTCAGCCCGACTAAATGGTTTGGCCAATTACATTGATTTTAGAGGAGCTATGTTGTTTGCATTAGCACAGGAAAATGGGCTGCCATTTCCCATGTTGGTGAGAATTAGGGTCTACTCGGGGTCTGTAATGGATTGAATACCAATCAGCAGGCTCTTTTTGACCACATATCACATTGTGCACTCACACTATTAGAAAGTCCTTTCAATGTATTTCTAATTACTTGAGCAGATGTATTTTTAGCTCCAGCAGGGAGGGCAGAGACCCGGCACTTTGACAGCGCTGCTTGATCGGCTCTGCTGTTTGATTCCAGCTACATTATTAAATAGTGAATGATTGATTGGCTGTTTATCTATCAGTGTTTAGCCTAAAATATTACGGCTTAATTTTATTCATAAAGCTTCCTTCCAGGATGGGAAGTTTAAAAGCTGTGTGATGAGAAAGCTCTGTTGAGGAAATAACCTGACTGAATGACAGAGAAGAAATTACTTATGATGTTTATATTCAGTTATTTGCTTTTTGTTGTCTGTCTGTATTAATTCAAGTCAATTTTCTGCAGGTGAATCAGCCAGTGACGCTCAAAGTAGACCTAAGATGCACAAAAAAACAATTATTATTTAAAAAAAACTCCCCCCATTCTGCTATAATGCTAAACAAGGTTCCTTTTTTTAGATTCTCTGTTATGAATTAAATGACTGAGATGAAGTTACAAATCACTGTTTGGCATCAAAAGTTTAAAGAAACTTTGATATTCCTAAAGGGAGAGAGCATTTTGCTGTCAGTATAGGAAGTAGTGCTGCTCCGCCTGAGCCTCTTGTTGTGCACTGCCAGTCAGCTGGTTAAAAAACATACTCTACTTTTCTATTGATTACAAAAAAAAAATCCTAAGAAAAAAACAAAATTGGGGAATAAATCTGGAGCCAAAAGACTCGAACAGTCCTGTTCTTTAAATGTCAAAAAGGGAAAGAGATTATTTTCTAATTAATAACAGTTTGCACTGGTAAAATAGTAAAATAACTGTTCTAATGTAAAACACCAGTGTAGTTCGACTCAGTTCTCATAGCGTAAGAATCTCATTCTGACCAATAATGTCCCAAATTTGAGACATTTTTCTGTTAGGAAGTGACATGCAACTTGTTTTTCAGTTACTCACGTTTTATTAAACATTTAATTGTTGCGTATTCCTTTGCTATGATGTCTTTGATCAGTTATATTTCTGTCAAACTTTGAGAGGTAAATTAAAAAGATTTCTTTTTGAGATTTAAAGTCTTCAAGAGCTTAACTTTATTCCTCTCCCTGGAAAATGTTTTGCTTTGTTTATGTTTAGCAATAAGACAATATAAATAAAGGCTATAAGGAATCACAAGGTGCAGTTTTAAAAATTCTTTATTGCCATTTGTCCCACGTTGCCCTCAGGTAACGGCTCCATTTCAAGGCACACTGTAGCTCCCAGATATACTCTCACACACTCCAAAACTCAAGCGCCACAAAGTAAGTAATCAAATGTCATTCTCTGGTTCAAGTCGATTCTCAATAACCATTTTCAGCTTTCTCCAAAATCTATAAAGGCAGATGAGGCTGAGGCCGGGTACGGCGGGGGTTAAAGGTGCTGTGGGACGCTGTCGTTTTCGGGGTTAACAGATGCTTTTGCCTTCTGAAGTGATCTGTAAGCTCGTCGCTTTGCTGCCAGAGGATGTTTTGTATCACATCTTTCTTTGTCTTGGGATATAATTTAAGGTCTCCTTACCTTGCTGTATGACGAGGTTGCATTCAGGCCTCATGTAGTTGGCAATAAGCACAACAGAAATGCCTCTCCAGCCGCATATCATAGCTGTCTCACAACAAGCCTCGCCTCAAAATAATTTCTTAATCCATTAATTGGCGTGGAGCAGCATTCGGGGCCGGGCTTTTTGTTCAGTATGTTTTTCAGAGATGCATACTAATCATATAAAGTGATCCTTTGTGCTCAGGTTGACAGCAGCAGCAAGAGCTTTTAGACACACACACACGCGCTCGGTGAGGCATGTGTCTGGGAGCGCCGACGGCAGAACGAGTGTATTATTTTCCCTGAAGAGTGTTATTTTCCTGTCAAGGCTTGATGGCAACGTGCCAACAGATGTGACAGGGAGTTATCATCCCTCCTTTATACAGTAGGGAGAGAGAGGGATGGATGAGGACGGAGGGAGGAAGACAGACACACTCGCCGGGCTTTCATCGGGGGCATTTTCATGCAAATTCTGATATACAAGATTTGAAAAGCAGCATGGAAGTGGCTAATTCTAATGAATTCCCATCTCTGAAGGAAAACTTTAGAAGCGATTGAATCTGTTTGTCATATTTACATCCTCATCCGATCACCCAACAGGGGCAGTTTGTGTCTGTTCAGATCTTTGTCCAGGCTTTTCTGTAGATGCAACGAAGCACTCAATGTTTCTGTTGCTTCTTGGTTGCAATGCTTCTTGTCTTTTTATTTCTTAATTAAAAATATATTTGTTTTGCTGATTGCAGTGAGTTGAAGTTACGTAAAAGAGATTTTTATATGATACCAGTTGAGGCTGACTATCAGAGTTTAAATTTTCTGTTTATACGGTTTGTGAATTCAGTATTTGAAGATTGAATTCTATTTAATTTACAAAATGAAAGATTGTCAGGGGAACAACTTACTAAGGAAAACTTTTCTGATAAATTTCAGCTTTCATTTCTCAACTTTAAACCCAAATGTACCCAAAGTACATTTGGGTTTAAATGTATATAAACCCAAATGTACTTATTTAGCTAGAAATTTTAACAAAATTATGTTTTAGAGCTGAGAGAAAAAAAACACTCTTCACCCTTAGAAGTAACCTTAACCTCTTCAGTGAGACGTTTCTTGTAGCCATTTACCAGAATCTGACATAAATCTGAGAAAAACTTACCACATTTTTCAGGGTTCTTCCTCATTCACCTTGTTTCAAGTCACCCCACAGCATTTCAATGACATTAAAATCTGGACTTTTAATTTCTTAATCCTTAGCCAGTCCTTGATGGATTACCTGATATGTCTTGAGTCACCAGCTGCGTTTTCATTACAAATGTTCTCAGATATTTGTTGATATTCCACTATCCTCAAAAAACACAATTTCTTAATTGCGGTTTTTCTTTTAAAGAAGAAACACAATTAAAATCATTCACATTTGTTCACATGTTAAATGATTAAAAACATGCCACGCCATGATCCTCTAACTACTTTCTATTTTCTTCATGGCTTCCACCAGTAGTAAATCCAGTTGTTGATCTTTATTCCAGAAGATTTGGTCTTTTTCTGTATTCTCTCTGGCAAACTTATGCAAGTATGGATCATAAAATTGCTTGATGGATTAGGAAAGTGCTCAACAGGTTAAAGGGATGTATGATTTTTTTTTTTACATCAAGTGCTAGAAATCAATAGAAAACTCTCTAATTCCACTTGAATCCCTCTCCAGATCAGTCCTCAGTAATCTGATCTCCTGAGCCCACTCTTCCTGAGAAGCAAAACGGCTCTTGCTGATGAGCGGCCTGATAAATAACAGCTCCCGCAGATTAAATAGGAGCTCATCTAGAAACTCTGTAGGTAAACCCCTTGTGTGCGTTCTGTCTCTCTTTTCTCCTTTTACCCTCTTCATTTACTTCTTTTCTGGCTAAAAACAAAGAAAAGCTAAACAAAGCAGAAGGAAAACAAAAGGAAAGAAAGAAGAACATGTCATTACTGGTTTTGTTTCCTCAGTGGCACAATACCCTGACCAGCCTCATCAAATGATGGAGATTGCAAGCATGCATGCAGGCAAGTAGGACGGCCTGATAGAGCCCCCCCATGTGACGAAAGGCAGTTTAATTTAGATAATTATCTCACAAATTAACCACAAACTCCTCGGCTGTTAATTACCTGTCTGTGGGAGCGACACAGTAAAACAAAACCAGAACCAGAGGAGCTTTTGTTCACATCTTCTTGGGGGGGCCCATAAATTGGTTCCGCCCCTGCTGAAAGACCAGATAACCCTTTGAAGGAACAACCACTAAAGCATTTGATAGGCTAATGGGAAATATTGTTAGCATCCCAGTTTGTAATTGGACGTCATAAATCTGGCCCAAGTGATGGGGCAACAAAAGAGGGGTTTTGTGTCGGTGTCAAGGCCACTGCGCGACTTGTAAATCCTTCCCCCCGCTGAATGGCGCTATCTGACGGCGCACGTACGGCTGCAGTACAAGACGCACGGCCGCCGCTTCCTCTCGCATCGATCCATTGTGAGTGCGCGGGGTGTTTGGATTTCTGGATGTGTGTATCTGCTCCAGCAGTGCTAATAAAAGCGCCGTTCTTATCTGTGTGTCTGCTGAAGGTGATTCTGTCAGGCGCTATTAACCTTGCCTTTATAATGACGGCTCGTCTGATTAGTTTCAACTCTTAAAAGTGCGACATTTTCAATTTCAGATTTTTCTTCGGCTCTCTGTGACACATTTGATTCACTTTGTCTCTTCGTTGATCTGCAGCACCTTGCAAAAAAGTGTGCGCAACCCTTAAACATGCCACATGTTTCAGATTTTAATTTGTGTTGCTCTGTCGCATATAATCCCAATAAATGCACTGAAATTTGCAATATGAAGAGATTGTACTACATAGCTACATTGCCTTGGCAAAGTAGCTCACCTCAGCCAATTGGATGAAAAACATCCATGAACATGATTTTTCAAGTGATGCAAATTCTCAATCAAAATTTAGTCTGGACTAATAAAAGCACTTTGATTTAAGCATCTGAGTTTATCTCTGTGTTCATGGCGGTTTGCTGCCTCCAAGAGATTTCCATCTGGACATTTCGCTTCATTCATCCTCCTGTTTGCTCTGAACAGTTTTTCTGCTCTTGTTGAAGAAAATGACCACAACATGATGCTGCCACCACCATGCTTCACTTTAGGATAGGTAATGTTAGTTTTCAGCCTCACATGGCCTTTTTCTACTTGTTTACTGTAAGTGCGGCTTCTTATTGCTTCCTTCGACAGTTAAGTGCCTAATTTAACATTTTTACATTTTTATTTCCACTTGAACACTTTCAGCGGAAAAAGAGAGTAGACATGGAAAAAAAACAAAATACAAGAACTTGACTTAGACACACAATGTTTCTTTGTCACACAAAGAAACATGGCTAAAATAAAAAGCTGTGGGGCTAATGAGGTTTTCTACTGGAGGACAGAAACTTGGAAGTTGAGTTTTTGGGCATTTTAATCAAATGTTTCACAACTCTTATGTAAAACCAGCATAGTTATGATTTTCCACATTAGAAAGGGCTTACAGGGGCAGAAGCACAACGTCTTGATGGAGGGAGGAGGGATTTAGAAGGTTTTTGTAATGAATGAATGTTTTACATTGCAACTTATATAAAACTCACAGGCACATGTGTTATTTTAATATTGTTACATATTTGTTTTTATGGGATAGGACACCAAAATTGGCACCATCCTAGGGGCCCTTTTCCTTCTAAATCTGGCCCTTGTTGTAATTGAAAGAGTTTTCCACACTTTCTGACTAAATTGTTTCCTTCACACCTGAGAAAAAAACATCCACATTGGCCTTCATATCCTCTCATGGCAAGAACAACAAAGTTGGAGATTTATTAAACATGTAAAACAGTTAAAAGTAATAATTAAACATAAATCTACCTAGCTTTTGCTTTTTTACCAGCTGTATTAACACCAGAGTGTGGCCAAGCTGTGGCCGTGTTCTCCAAACCAGGTGTGAGAAAACAAGTATGCACACACGCACACACACACACCCACACACACACCACGAGGGGAGCGTCAGAGCTGCACCAATATTTGTGTTTTGCGGCTGTCATATATTTGTCCAAGTCCTCGTCGCTGCTCTCCACATGCACGGCTGCAGGTGTGAACAACTCTTGTGCTGAGAGCGACGCTCTCTGCCGTCACACCACCAGAAACAGAGAGGCACGCACACACACACAATCTCCACGGCTGGGGGAGGAGGGGAAGAGAACGGGGAGAGATCAATAGTAGTGAGTGTGGAGTTTGGATAATTACAGTTGTTAGCAGGGAGAGGAGAGCTGCTATAGTGGCCTCTCCACTCAGAGTCTCTTATCACTCTCTGGCCTGTCATTACAGCTTTAAATGCTGCTGTGGCAAAGTGGCAACTCTCGTCTGTGTGTGTTTTCCATCCACGTAGTTTCCTCTCCTTCCTGATGCCTCTTTATCACTTCTTCTATTTTTCTCTCGTCTGCTCCCACTTTTTGCGTCCCTTCCTCGTATTATTTACCCTTTGACTATCTCTGCACTGCATTTTTCACCTCTCCTACCTATCCATCTATTATCTCTCTCCTTTAACCTCTCTAATAAAGTTTCTATATCCTGATAAACACCTCCACTAAACCTACACAAGCCTCTCCTGTAGTGATGCATGACGCTACAAACTGTCAGCTCTGGTCTTGTTTGGCCCAAAGAGATTTGGCTGAAGCATTATTTTAGAGCTCAATTCAGAGTCAAGATTTGTAGTTTGTAAATTAAGAAAGTTTTGGCAACATGGCAGGATTTCAAATACTTTTAAAAGTTTCCTTCTTTTACTGATCATATCCTATTCATTTGATCCGAGCTGTAGTTCTTTTATTTTTGTGACTGTTTTACTTTGTAGATTTGAAAATGAAATGAGTCATTTTTAAAGTATTCAACTGTGTACAAAAAGAAATGTATTGTAAAATGGTTGCATTTTCCTTTCAGTGAATACATTCATGACTTCCTTATTTCCTACACTCACATTTGTTTTGCAGCATCTACAGTAAAATTGTTGCTTTCCTAATTTAGTTGTAACTTTTAACATTATAAAAATTTGAGCAAAGCCTTAAAGTGTCAGGTCACCAGACAGTTTTTCTGTATTGATGAAGGAGACTGACATCACAACTTTAAAAATACAAAGATGACAAGCTAGCGCCCAGGAAAATGAAAAAGAAGTCAAAATATGTAGTTTTTCTTCTGCAATCAAGCCTTTGCTCATACTGTCATCATTCCAGCTGCAGGATTTCTAAACATTCTTGTTTAGACTCTCAGGACTCTTAACGTCCTGCCAGAGCCTTCCTGGTTGTTGAACTTTGATGAAACGACACCAATAATAGGCTAGAGAAACTGGACTTAAATCCCCTTTGGAGGATTCTGGTTGTTTCACCATTTCCATTTTATGGTTCTGTTGGTTTCCACTCCCGTTGAGGAGTCTTGTCAGACATAAAGAGATTAGAATGATGGAGAGAAGGATTAGATGGTTTCAAAACAACAGCATTTTGTCCCCTCTGGGCTGTTTGTTCTGATTTAGATGGAGCAGGATTAGCTGAGGATGAGGAGATCAGTTGTGTGTAAGAGAAGTAGGCCAGGGATACATAAATGCTTGAAGCAAAGCTGTCAGATATTCAGCTTGGTATTCCTATGGTCTGTAGGTGGTGCATAGTTTATCATAAATAATGTATAGATAAAAATAACACACTGATTAGAGATAAGAATGTGACCAAGTACAGCGGAAAACTTTGCAGGAATGTCACGGCTTTAGATTATTTTGTGAAACCAGACTTTATGGTGTAGTGGATTTGATAGAGTTCACTTGATTTGAATAGAGTTTAAAGAATGTACTCATATTGGCCTAATAAAGATTTTACAAAGAAAAGTGGATCTTAATGAGGAAGGAGTTAGGACACAGCTAGTCTTACTCCTTTAGCTTAAAGCAAGATGTTTCCTGGAGCAAGTCTGTCAGAATTCATCATCGATTTTCCCCGAGCTTCTCTGCTCTCATCTGTCTCACATCAACACATCAAGTTTTTAAACACAAAATAACTGCAGCAAAACTGCACGACAGTCATCTGTCAGGTGCTAACTTGTCATCTTTATTATTTTAATACCATTTTCCTAAATTTCCAAATTAGTCAAATATAATCTACATTTTATCAAGCATCCATTTTTTAAAGGTGCCTGAAGAAAACTATTAAATCTATGTGAACCGCCAGATGTGGGTGTTCATGGTCTCCTTTACCTTTTTGTTTAAATTGTCACGACTAGCTCTTAGTGCTTGCAGATGGTGTAAAACTGTTGGTTTTGAGTAAATAGTCGTCATTCAGCCCAGTAGTGAAACAGAGCTGCTGCCTGTGAATGTGTTTTTGAGCTTCAGGAAGTGCTACATGGCCACTCGTGCAGCTGTGTCTCAAAACCCGTTCTCCCTGTGTGCATTACAAGCATTGAGTCGGGTATCACAATGAAACAGGAAATCATAGCAAGGATAAAAATCCTCTCCCTCTCTCTTTTCCTCTCTCTCTCCCTCTCTCCCATCCTCATACAAAACACTCACAAATAACCCGCTAATCTCTGCCTCTGCCTGTGTGCCATTCAAGGCTTCCTCCAATTAAAAAGCATCAGGGAGTCGAACCCGCCATCTTATTTATCATATTAATTAGAAACTCCCCTGACAACAAAGACAGACCCACAGCTGTGGAGGAGAAGAGAGAGGCCTGGGAAATGAAGGATGGTTTGATTTGTTGTCTTGCTAATGTGACACCTATTATACAGGTTAGGCCTCGAATACAAAGATGCTGCAGCAGCATATGGTAATGGAGTACGCACCATACACGCAGGTGTGTTTCATACATGTGTGTTGCTCCTTTCACTAAGCACTTTTCCATGTATTTTTCCACAGCTTTTTGTTTATCTCATTAATCAGTGCTTGTCATTAGTTGTTAGCCTCAGTTTGCGGTTTTAGCACGGATTTGCATGTATGAAATATCAAGTAAATATGAGGATCTCCTCATTTAATTGAGGGTCGATATCCCGACTTCAAAGAGTGGAAGATGAGGGAAGAACATCTGCAGGTGTGCTGTCTGGTCTGGCACAGATGAAAATACATGAAGTGTGGATTCACACTAAGCCTGTTGGGTCAGCTTTAATCAAACTATAGTTTGTTTGTCTAGAAAGTCCAGTTCGTTTGGGGAGGTGTGGGGAAAAAAGCTAATTCCGATCCACCTTCAAACCTAGGTCTTGGTTTGGTTTGAATACATGTGTGACCAGAAACCGCTCCTAAAGCAGAACTACAACACATAATAGTCTGTGTAAACACAACCAAAACAAATGTAAGAGTCTAACACTAATGAGAGAAATCCTGTAAGTGCCAGAATCTGACGGCGCTGCTCGATTTTTGTTTACATTTTGTGACGAAGGAAGTCGCATTCATTTTGATAGAGCAAGGGACGGATTTATCCGACCTGTTGCCTCCGATAAACCAAGTGAGTTAAAGTTGGACGAAGGAATTTCATCAGGAGAAAAAACTGGAACATTTTGGCATCTGCAGCTTGCAGTAAAAACCTAAAGACCCTTCACCTCCAACTTCATCGTAAAAATATGATGAGAGAGATAAGAGGAGGTGGAAACGCCGTGAGAGGAGCAGGACAGGCAGATCGAGGTGAGCAGGGGTTGACGCACTCTGTAATCATGGGTCTATTAGCCTGCGCTCCGTATGGCAGTGATGGGGCTGAAGTGCTGCCCTCTGAAAGATAAATGGTCAGGATATTTAACAGCTGACAGGTGTGTAGATGTGTGCATTTAGTGCTGGGATCCCTTGTGTGAATCTTTTTTGTGCTGTCTCTTTCTAAACATTTCAACTTCTTAAAAATATTTCATACTTATTTCTTGATGCGGTAATTGAATTTTGGTGCATACATCACTGAATATATTTGTTAAACATACATTTTTCTCATTTTATTTGAAATTTAAATAGACTTTGGTGAATATTTCCACTTTTATGTCATTATAAAATCCTTTAAAATTAACCATAAAACCTTGTAGTTCAACTTGTGCTCATTCAACTAACAATAGACATGAGGAGCAGAGTGCTTAAAACTTTTCCTTTAAAATCTGCTTGAACTGAGAGAAAAGACTTTATAAAGTTCAGTCAGTCGATTTCAAGCCCTATTTTCTGTACATCATGAGACTTATCTCTGGTTTCGCATAATAAGATTGGCAAATTGACTATTAATAGCAGTGAGTTACATATTCTTTAATTTCCCTTGTACCAATGATCATACACGTTAATTAGGATCATAAGTTGTAATTCTTACACTTCAACATTTGCTGAACTGTTTTTTTTTTTTAAGTCAAATATTAACATAGTCAATGAGATGAGTAGGAAATATAATGGATTTGCTGGCCGTGGTGCTGAAACGGGGAAGTCTGTGGTTCTGAATCTTATCTCTGTTATTCACTTTATTCAGCTATATAATGTTGGGTATATCTTTTAAACTGCTTGTGGTATTTACGTTGTTGATTTATAAATTGTTTATTTTGTTTTAAACTCTGTTTATTTTAGGATGCTATGGGCATTTTTTATTCAAATTTCTACTAATAGACTATTTACACAAATCTTGTAACCAGATAGAAAATATTCAATATCTTCTTTATACGTGTAAGAATAGCTCCTCTGTCATCAGTGCAGACAGAGTGTTTGCATAGTGTTGAATGAGATCTGAGTAATATTATGAGTTGTTGGTGCAACTTTTGAGTTGCAGTTGTATAAATGCTGTAGTTATGATGCACATGTGAAATATTAATAGCATTTTACAGCTGCAGCACTCATGTTATGGAGGTTTTCAACAGCTCCAAAATCTATGGCAGTTCTGGTTATGTGGTGATCAACTTAATCATCCTGCAGAGTTAAACATGTAGATCGGTGGTGCTAGCGTATTATGTACCAAAGTCTGCATATTTTACTACAATATTACAAGCATGGCAGATGTAGGACAGTGGAATGATGGTATAACTAGTGAGTTAAATAAGTAGACCTGATATATTTGACCTGATAATTAAGCAACATGTATATATACAGCTTGTTTGTTAGTTTCATTTTCCATGCATGTTCATTTTGATCTGATAACAGATTTCTGTGTTTTCTGCTCAGAGGCAGTACCACCACAGTCTAGTAAGTACTCATGCAGCACAGAGATTTTTATATACGTCCTGTCTCTCTCGTGTTTGCATGACTAAAACATAAAAGTGAAAGGCGCTGCTTTCAGATACTCCAGTCTCTGCACACTTGATGTAAGAGTAAACATGTAGATGTTATTGCTCCCATGGATCTTCATGTCTTTCTTCTGCTGAACCTCTTAAGCTCAGCCCTGCTTCCCGCTGCAATATGTGGAGGCTGTACTCCACAGTCCCTTCCTCCACCTGCCTGTCTCTGATCTATAGCTTCTGTTTGAGCATCAAAGATGGTGAAGAGGTTTGCCATTTCAAACTTCCTCCCCACTTTTTCCTTCATCTTCAAACAGAGGAAAGTGCAAAGACTAACTGTGGGTTTAGACATCTTCTGTTTGTTTTTTTCACTTTACCTTGTTTTGTGTTTCACTTTCATTTCTTTGTTCTACTGGATGTTACCAATGTTGTGTGTGTAGAAACTGTTGATTCCACCATTCTAGTCTCAGTTTAAGTTAGCTTTTTAACTTTGACAATAGTGGCCTCTATGTGGATTTATTATTATGTGTTACTGTATCTTATGTGGTTATAATTAACTAACAATAAGGGGATGTTTGGATTTTTTGTCAATTCTGTTAAATTGTTGCGGAGGAATTTGACCACAAAAAATACAGTCGGTGTGTTTAAAGTCATGAAACAGAATCACAATTGAATTTATGTCCAGGCTTTATCTAGGCCACTTCAAAGCTTTCATTGAGATGTTGATTTCCTGGTGTGCTTTTAGGTCATTGTCCTGCTGCATCACCCATGTGCACTTTAAGGTCATGAACCGAGGTCGTACTTCATGTTATCAGACAGGTTCTGTTATTGAAGTGATTTATTGATTCTACAGGTCTGGCAGTAATCAGACCTCAGTTTGGCTTTTATGTTCAGTTGAGTTAATTTCTATGGAACTGATCCACAATAAATGGGATCTTAAGAAACTTCACAAAAGAAATGGACCCATCAGGTCACTGACTGCAAATAGATGATAAATCACTGTTAGTTACAGCTTTTGCCATGATTGGCACAAACACTCATATCTTTGGATAGCTCTATTTGCTTAAAAAAACTGCATTCCTTGAGGTTAATTGTCCTATTACTTTCAGAACTAGTTGCACTCCTTTAATTATTTACATTTTATCACAATACAACAGCAAACTTCTATGTATTTTATATAATGGAGAAACATAATGCTGTACATTTTGGAGAAGTAAAAGAAAGATTGTACATGCTTTAACGTTTGTTTGGTTTTTTTTCCCAAACAAACTAAAAATTGCAGTATCCATATGTTTTGAGTCTTTTTACTGTTAACTCATAAAATAAAGTGCAGAAAGTTCCATTCAGATGTCACTTATTAATAAAAAGATCCCCAGGGCACAGAGATTCATGGTTCTGGTAGATAATATATGCTCTTCTAACATCATGGATATGACTCTGAAAGGGACTAAAGTCAAAGATCTTCCAAGCTACCATAAAATTACACACACGCGCACACAGAGCATGCACAGCACCACGACCATGACCTAAAACCCATTCCTCATTTTGTAGAAGCAGACTGACTAAATGGCCTTGCTGAAGGCTTTTTAATAGACTGCTTTGTGTGGAGAAACTCAGGGTGACGGCGGGAGTCCCAGGAGAGACACAGGAGGGAGGGATGTAGAGAGGACGCTGCACTGGAAATCTGGGAAGAGAATGAACATTTCTACAACTCCACATCCAGTCAGAGTCGGCTCTGTGACGTTTCATGAAAATAAATCTTACTGAGGTTTTCCATACACCATCATGACTGACATATTATTGGAATAATGAAAAAGTTAAAGGGTTGGGAATGCTTGACATTTTCTCCTAGCAATTTTCTTTCTGATCTCAGAGATTATTCAGTAAAATGTAGAGATAAATACAATGTCAACATCAAAATAGGGAGCTAAGAGAAGAATTTGATATAAATGATGCTCCTTCCTTCTTTATTTAACAATAATCACTTGTAAATAAACCAATAGGTCAATATTTATTGGATCACACTACTGGTTTCAGTTATGTACCCTTCTGTAAATCAAAAAATCATTTTAATTGAACCTGAAAATGAAGTAGCATATGAAGCATCTAATTTCCTGCACTTTACAAAGTTATTTCTAATGCTTTGATACTTTGCAAAACTTGCATCTTTAGAAGAGTTTGAAAGATCAAAACCAGTCCTGACTCGACTCACATTTACTGAAACATCTTAAAGATTTTCAAGAGTTTAAGGAAAATATGAGGACATATGAGACAAAAGTGGAACCTTTTGAAGCATGTGCATCTCGTTATGTCTGGTGTAAAAATAAAAGAACCTCATACCCTGCAACTCAAACATGGCGTTCGTAGTGTGGCTGCTTTCCTGCCTCAGGACCTGGATGACTTGACTAAATTTATGGAGCCATAAATTCTACTATTACACTTTTTCACAAAGAGAAAGAGATGGTTTTGGTTTCGTTTCCCTTAACAAATGTAATAAACAGCTTTTGGTATTTACTCTGGGAATATTAAAGTTTACTGGATCGTCTGAAACACTGAGTGTGACATAAAAAAAAAAGGGAGCAAGTACTTTTTCCAAAGCTCTGTACGTGATTTTATGATGGTGAATGTGTTGGTCAGTCCAGGACGAAGGAATCATTTTTGGGTCAAGGTGTTAAACTTCCCCATCCCAGGGGATGCGATATGTTTGCACTCGCTGCGTCTTCCTTCGCTGCAGCCTGTGTGAATGAAGACGTTTATTACAACAGAGACACAGGGGGATTAGCAGGGGGCTTAAACCATTCTCATGGTAATGCCCAGAGCTGGGAGTGCACAGATAAACACAAACACTCACCTTATCAAAACACCCAGACCTGAAAGGCAACTCCTTAACTGCACTGACAGACTGGGAGAGACGCAGACGGGAAACCTGAAATAAACCAAACCAAAAAAAATGATGTCAGTCAGAAGCAGATGGGCTCATCCAGGAAAAAATGTTCCTTTTCAATCCAACTTTGAAGCAAAAGTAGGACTCCATTGTTTAAGGTAATGCAAAAACAGACAAACACAACTTTTTACATGGGATACAGCAAAACTTGACTTCTATCATTTAAGTGAGACTGGGCACCCTGACATTGTAATGAGCAAAGTTTAACACTGCTAATCAGGTATTAGATACACATAAACGTCTAAAGATCTGCTGAAGTCATCACTTTATTGTTAAACAGATTATATTACTTAATAAGTAGTCAAATCTTCCTTTGATACCTCGAAATACAACATTGAAAAGCATAAGTCGAGCCTCATGCACAACCAACAAGAATGCAGCAAGTGGTTTCAGGATAAGTCAACGTCAAAACACTTGTCTTTTCCAAATGGAAATACAAAAATGTTCTAAATGTGAATTTTGCATAATAGGACCCCTTTAAAACTAAGTTCACAATTTTGCAAATACCACTCAGTAAAAATAAGCTCACCAACACTTAGACATCAGACCTGTTTGTTGTTTGAACTGGATTGTGTGGAATGAGTGGAGATAAAGGACTCAGGAATGTTGGAAGTTGGATTTTAAGATACTCAAGCAAAGTGTCCTGTTAGAGAGTCAGTAACGTCCAGCAGCTACATCCATCACTCCTGTCATCATGTTCATACTAGGACGCAGACACAGGTTGTTTTCTCTCCTTCAGCCCCCCTCCACCGCTCCTCATCCTCCCTCAGCTGCCAGTCTTCCCCACAGTGACAGAGATGTTGTTTCCAGATCCCTCCCCTGCCACCTCTGATTAAGGCCGCCATGAGTGAGACACACCTGTACAGCTGACGGGAGACAATGCTAGCGCTTCTTCCTTGAGATTGATTTTCTCCATTAAAACAGCCCCTTTGTCTAAAACCCCTGCACCCTCTTTGTTATGCTAAGCAGAAGATGGAAGATTTCCAATTCAATTTGGACTGAACCGAGGGCCGGTCGGCTGTTCGGGTCTCCATTGTCCTGCCGGAGCCCATTGGGACAACGTTTGCGTCTCCCAAACGCCAATTAAACTGGACGGAGAGACGGGCCGAGATAATTGACAGGCGGGAGAAAGGCGGTATTCTCTCTCTCTCTCATCATTGAAAAAGAAAATCAAAGAGAAAGAGTAACAGAGAGGAGGTGAAGTGTGGGATAAGAGTGAGAACAAGTAGCAGAAGAATAAGAGCCTATAATATACAGCCTCGAACAAATTTTAACGTGGCTTTGAAGGTGACGTTTGAAATGTTGAATGTTTTTGAAACGGGTGTATTGAAATGAACATCTGTAATGCAAAAAGTTTTATGTTATTTGCTTTGTGCTTGATTCAAACCTGCTGGCTATTACAAGGCATGTGGTGGTTCTTCTCCAGAACATTTTAGACCCAGACGTTAGGAACTGGAATTATGGGAATCTGTCTTTTCTTTTCTTATATGTTACATGAACCAGCTTTGGGTTTGATCAGAAAGGCCAAATTAAAACATTAAATAGTTTCCTCCTCAGCTGTAATTCTTATAGAAAAATACATTCAAAACCAAATGTGGTCTAGAGATTAAAAGAAGAAATTATCTAACAATTGTTGAGTTTGTATTATAAGCTATTATTGAATCACCTTAGCTACAGGCTCTGCAGCTCTTCAATGTGAAAACCATGTAAGACATATTCAAGTGTTCTCTTCGAACACTGAAATGTAAAAATACCTCTTTACAGAAATAACCACACATTTCATTGAACTTCACATTTAATAGCAGAAAATGAAAACGTTTAGTCATTAACATTGCTTGATTCAGGCTTTTATTTTTAGACTGCTTTCAAAAAGGCATGTTTCTACCATCTGTGCACATTTAGGGAATGTCATGGTTTTCTTCTTTGCGAAATATCTCAAACTCAGTCGGATTAGATGGAAATGATTCATGAACATCAGGTTTTAAGAATGGCCACACATTTAGGTCTGGATTGTTTATGTTGCTTTCTTATTGACATTTTCCATAAAGGATGTATTTTTGTTGAAACATGTAGTTGTACTGTTCACACCTGCAGCTCCTCCAGAGTTAATGCAGGTCACAGGTCTCTCAGTTTAGGTCAGGGGTCTCCAGAATGTCATCTGGGGGCCAATTGTGGCCCTTAAGGTAATTTTCTGTGGCCCACATCAGCAGTTTAACATGTTCGGCCCTCTAGCAAATGGAGCTGAATTGGACTTTGTCAATTGTTTTTTTAGGATTTCAATTGAATACCTTGTTCAAAGAAAAATTTTTTGTTTTTCTTTCATGTTTTTTACTTTAATTTTAATGTCATTGTAAGTAGAGCAACAAACAAAGTTTTTTTTTTTTTTACTGAGCAGTCTTGGGTGCTTATTTATCAAGCTTGGCTAAATGGAAGGTTTTTATAAGAAATCTTTTTTGTTTTCTAGAAGTGATCATTTCCATTTGATAAAATAAATAACCCTGAAACATTTTAGACCTCTCTATCATCGAGGCAAACAAATTAAACTCTTTTTGGAATCCATAATACTTTTGTTTTTTATTAAAATATTAATTAAAATCCTGAATGTTTTTAATTGCGTATGTTGAGTTTGAACATCATTGATGTAGGTGGGCGGCCATGTTTTGGTTAGTTTGCAGGCTAACTCCAGCAGAAGTAGATTTTGTTTTTTAATTAGCTGACTTCTGAAAGTAATTGGTTGCATATGATTTTATTTAGGGCATCAGAGTTAGGTGGGTTGAAAACAAACAAATCAAATTACAATGTGTTTAAGCCAGCTGGGTGCTCATTTAATCTGGTGTGTATCCAAAGCACATCGAGGACACAAGTAACTAAATAAATTTGCCACTTTATTAGGAACACCCTGCCTGTTTCAGGTAATCCCTCTCGTGTATTTGTAGAAGATTCAACAAGATTCCCTCAGAGATTTTTGCTCCACATTGACACTATGAGCTTTACCTAACAAAGCAATCGGTGGGGGTACTCTTTTTGAGGATAAACTTGTAATACTTAAGCATCCTTTCTTAAATCTTATCTTATTTTTCCTCATACTATCACTCCTTTCCTTCCTTCCTCTAATTGTCATGTTGCCTCTCTTCCTCTGACTCTCTCCCTCACGCCTCCCTCTGCAGGCTGGTGACGGACGGCTTAATAGGATTTAATAAGCCCCATTTGCATGTCAGCCTTTTAAGATTTTCTGTAAGAAAGAAAGGTGATCAGGGGGAGAGGAGAAGGAGGGAACGTGCAAAGGAGTTGAAAAAATTAAAGACGACAGGGAGGGGGCATAACGATAGACAACTGGTGATAAAAGTAGAAAATTAATACACAAAAAGATAATTTATTGTAACACTGGCTTTCGTTAAATAGGTATATTTGATGTTATCTGGGTAGGAAAATCATTTATCTGTGCTATAGTGGAGGTAATTGTGCTTTATGATGTGTCTGAGGTGGGAAGAATGTGATATTCAGCTTGAACCAATGGCTTCATGTCACTTTTGCCAAGTGGCTTTTAGGCTTTTTGTTTGGATTTTATTATTTAGAGCAAATGTGGAGAACATGGTGCAACAGAAAGTCAAGATTCTCAAAAATCAGTCACAGCACAATGAGTTTGACGGCATTGCTTGGAAATCAAATGTCATCATGTTGGAAGAGCTCATTGTTACCCCCCAACGTTGGCACTTTTTTCAATTTTATCCTCTTGAAAGCTTTTGTTGCAATGCTTGAAACAGTCCTTCACAGGCACCATGACTTTGAATGGTGTCTGTTCTTTCATTTAAACAAAGGCAGTCATAGTGTGATGTTATGATGTTCCACCTCTATAGGACTGACAGACTGGGAGGTTGTGGTTTAAAGTCAGTCTTTCCGCCAGGAAACCGAGCATTTATGGTCATGCTGGAAAAACAAACTGATTTTAAATCTCTAAAAAAAAATTTATTGACATTTTTTAGTTATTTAAAAACAAAAAGAAAATAAAGTAAATTTGGTATTTGCCTGTCAACATTTTTACAGCAAGATATTTTACAGAATCATATTTAGATTGAGAAAATTATGATGCACGTTTGAGTTAATGAGGAGAATGATTTACTGTTTGTAAGTTATAGTCTTAATTTTAGATATATTTTATATTTAATTACAAAATATAAGATTTATTTTGTAATTACTGAGAAAAGGGAAGGTTTTTCAAAGGTTTTTCTTCTTCCTGCTCCCTTTCACTCATGTAGATGAAGTGTTACAAGACAATGTTTTTGTACATTGGTGATTAAATGTTTTGTTTAGTGAATAAACTTGATTGATTCAGAAAGAAAATATAGTGAGAAACCAAATGTATTTCCAGGGTTTATTTCCTAGTACAGTGTCTACATTACAAATATCTAGGTTTTTTGAGAAACCAAAATGTTTTTCAAGCTGTTTTAAAGTAAAATATTCACATAATCACCATCATATGAACTTTTTTCTTTTTCACCTCATTATTGAGTTGATCATATCACAACAAACAAGTTTCTTTGTTCAATTGAAAAAGCACAAGAATGAGAGTTAATCTTGGAACCTGGGATTCAATCTGAGCAAACATCCAACAGAGTCCTGCTAAGTGTGGACGAGGCGCTGGAAATGTTACAGACCGCTGTGCAACATATTTGTCAGTTTGAAAAATGACAAAGTCAGAACATTTTGAGATTACCAAATAAAATTTATGAAGCCTGAATTTCATGAATACACAATGAAATATATTTTGGAGAAGAGATTCTTTTGTTTTGAAAAGTAAAATGTTTTCAAACCTCCTCACTGAAGGTGGACATGCTTCTTTAAACAACCAAACACAGATTTACAGCGTGCCAGCTTCAGCCTTGACAAAGATAGTACTGCAAAACACAGCATGTGTGTATAAATGTGTGTGTTTATGTATGTGTGTGACAAAGACTGTGGTTCTCTGAGGATTATAAAAGGTCCAGCCAAAAACCATAAGTGTGCGCACACACACTCACACACGCGGTAATCCCCATGTTGGTAGCTGATGTTTATTGCCATGTAATAGGATCAGGAGGAGGGAGCGTTAGTATCAGTGCAAACATCTCACACTCTCACTCTCTCACACACACACACACACCATCACTGATCAAACATAGCCAAGGAAACATTGTGATCCAGGAGAGATGAGAGGGCTAATCCTTTTAGCCCTCTAAGAAGACTCTCCTCTTTCCTCTTCCAGGCTCGCTTTTTCAATCATCCGTCTTCTTTCGCTCTTTTTCTTCCTCTCCTCTTGCTTGACGGCATTGTTTTCCTCTTTTCCACTTTTACTGACGAGGACAGGCTGAGGAGCGAGGGGGACGGCTAACCGAGCTAAATTTACATAGCACCGTGTGTGCGTGCGCGTGTATGTGTGTGTTACGAGGAGCTTGATCTGCTTGGTTTGTGGAGAGATTAGGCTTGATAAATCCTCCTTTAAACCAAACCAACCTTACTTCTTCAGCTTCCTCCCACTTCCATACTGCATCCATCTCACACAGTACCAGAATTACATTTTTTTTTTCCATTTCAACTTGTTTGTAAAACATTGAAAGTCCTGTTGTCCTGTTAAGAAATTCTGGTTTTCTGAGTTTTTGCCCCACATTTATGGATATTTTTGTTTCAGATCAAACAAATCTGAAAATCAGACTAAGGAAAGCTGAAGAAATAATAATGATAAAAAGTTTTTTTAAATTATCATAAAGTTTTATTTATTACATTTATGAAGGGAATGTTTTCCAAAATAACCTGTGAAAAAGTAACTCCACTTACACATAATAACCAGTGATATGTCTTTTGTTCCACTCTTTTTTGCAGAATTGTTTTAATTTTGCCCCATTTGAGGATTATGAAACATGAACATCCTGTTTAAGGTAATTTCACTCTGAATCAAAAATTTTTAAGCCCATCTATAGTATGCTTCCTGGTGTTTTAGAAAACATTACATTTTTACAAACTGGGGCCATTTAGGAAGAATTTTTGTATTACAATTGGTGTGAGGCAAGGGGTCAGTCATGCAAGAATCACCATTATAACCCTTTGAATTTTGCTGATAGCATGATTAGTCATTAGGGCGTTGAACACTTTATTAGCATCCACAGTGCCAATAATTTTAACATCATTGATTTAATTTTTTTTTTAAGTGTGTTTTTTTCCCTCTGGATGCAGTAGATGTACAAGTTTAAGGTGGAATTTCTTTCCAATCCTAACAGTGGAAAGTGATGCTTCTGATGAATGATACACAACCGTATCAGGGGTGCTAATAATTGTGTCTTATTGTATCTAATCTCCCCCAAATATGAAACCCAAAAGACTTTTCTGCCTTAATCTCGTACATTCCAACTGGATTAGGAATGCTGCAGGATTGTACACACCTTTAACTCCCTTCCGGATGACGATTTTGAAACTTTTGATCACAACTGGCTAATTTTAAAAAAGGCTCTAACTTTTGGTTCAGATTCCCTGTGGAAAAAAACAGTCAGGTTCATTTCTGACGTAGTTGTGCCTTTAACATGGACACAAGTAGCATGCTTTACTTTAATTTCTGAAGCTCTTTTACCAACACTAAACAGACCTCTGCTGTGTGCCACACAGTGGGACCTAAGACAACAAAACACACTTTTCTTTCATATTTTGTCAGCCTTTGTGTGCTACAGTCTGAAATTGCTCAGCATGCACAGGCCTTTAAGCTGCTGCGCTATCAGGCAAAATTTTTTCCATTTGTCATTCCTGCTGTCATGACTTTTCATGTCATGAAATGCAGCAAAAACAAGCCTTAGCCTTTTAAAAATCTGTTTACTTCGCTGCATGAACTAATTTGGGGTCATTTTTCAGCGACAGAATGTAAGACGAAGGACTGCTGTGTTATAAAAACTGTACTGAAGCCAATGTGACAGAACAAAAGTCAGTGGAAACAAATAAATTATAACATTTTCACACACCCTCTGTAATTGCAGTGCAGGTGTTTTCAAAAAATAATTTTGTGATTTTGTATCAAAATATATTTTCTTCATCTATTGTTAAGAATGCAGAAATTTTCTGTTTTGGGAGACCGTAGAGGAGCTCGATTTTAAAAAATGTAATGTGCTGCCCTTCTCCAAACATTTTAGAAATATATTAATTAAACCGATGAGACAAAAGGGCAAGGAAGTCTCTTTACTTCACCTAAGTAAGTATAGTGGTCGTCAACTCTCTCACAAAGGGTCAAAAACTGAACTTTGCATCAAACTAGGTTGTATTGGTCCGATATTAAAATGAACATATATATGGTTATTACATTTATATGTTTTTGTGAATGTGCCCTTGAGCAAACAGAAAATGCATACAAGTGTGTGTCTTCAAACAGAGCCGTGAGTGCTTAATGAATTTACTTAGCGCTGATTGAAAATTAATTAAAACCACCTCAAACAGACAGCCGCCCACTGAGCAGCACCGGCAACACACTGACACACAGATTACTGCTTCAAGGAAGGAGGGAGGCAGCGACGGAGGTGGCAGGGAAGAGAGTCTATAACTATCTGACGTACTTTGCACAACTCTGCATGTCAGGGGTTATAACAATGCAACCCTAACTGAGTCACTGTAATTTGTAAATTATTCAGAGTATCAGTCTAAAAGCAGAAGGCTCGACCATACATGATTGCATCTCCTTAGAGAAGGCTTTTCACAAACATGTATTAAATAATTTAGAGAGAAAATATAGAAAAGCTGACAACATAAAAGAGCCGGTTAAAGATTTCCCTTATGTCGGACTTTTAGACCCAAACAACAAACTCATTAATAATGACAATTATAGTTTGGAATATGTAATTAGGGGATCAATTTTCAAAAATAATTTCCAATCACCAATGAATTTAAAATGACATTTTTAAATGCTGTTCTGCATAATTTTGTAATTTGTATTACAGTATTACAGTCCAAAGTCATAAAACTGGTAGATTTGAAAGGTGAAAGTTATAAGATATAAGTATTATGTAAAATCAACTTTGCACCATTTTATAATATCGGCTCATTAAAAATATACCCTTTAGTGTTGCCTTGATTCTTTCATGCAAGTTTGAGAAAACTTCAGTCTCCTTGGCAACGGGCAAAACGCTGGGTTGAACCCAGCTCTGCCTTGGAGATGAAGTTCTTCCTCAGAGCTGCAGTCTCCAAGCTTCAGGGCTCCTGCCTCACAGAGCAGACTTTATATGACTTTATATGACTTATTAGGATTGAAAATCAAATTTATTGAGTCAGAGTTGAATTACTTTAATGGTGTCCTGCAGTACAGGAAATGAAAGTCAATGTAAAAAAAATACTGGGGAAAAAAAAAAATCTGTATCAGATTTTAATTTTCCAGATTTCTCATACATCTAGTTAATTCATTTACTGAATTGTAAAGCTGGAATCAATAGAAATGTAGAGAAATGTCTAAAACTCAGGTTTTTATATCAGTTGTGAAGGCAGCAGCATTTTGCCTGATGTCTATATTAAGACATTTATTTACAATAAGCATCACCAATATTAGTGATATTAAGATACAAGACAAAGGTACAGATGTTCCTCCTCCTCTCCACATCTTCAAAAGTTTTTTTTTTCTTTCAAACTGGGCTTTAATTAACTTTTAGAAAATAATGAATTTCCTGTCATGATGCTGTAATGTACTTTATTTAGTCAGAAGAATCTGAACTTTTGAGTTTTTGTTCTGCGTCTGGTTCAGCAAGTATTAACAGGTCCAGTTCCCTCAAAGCAGGCAATGATTTTAAAGTCTAATTGATGCACACTTTAAGTAAGTCCTAATTAGAGCACGGCTGGTAATAATTGGGCAGGCGGTCTTAGCACTAATTAGTCATTTTTTTTTAAAAAAACCTCTGTATGTGTGTTAGAATGTGGATAAATGATCTCCACAGGGGGGCTGATGCAGCCCATACTTCCAAGAAGCAGACAAAGCTGCAGAGGTAGAATCAGAGTGCAGCAGGGAGACAGAGAGCAGTAAACCTCCTGGGAAAAAAGGAAAACCTCTCTTTTGTTATGCCATACGGCCTGCGGGTGGCCTTCGCTGCACGGGGGAGTCGGAGGGTGACAGCAGGTGTGTGTTTTTCTGAGAGAGGGAGCTGAACTTCCTCCTAACAAGGCTAATTGATTCTGTTGCGCTCTCTTTATCCGCCCGGTCTTCCCCCTCGTACTCTCCCTCTCTCTCTTTCACTCCCGGCCTCTCATTGTTTATGCTGAGAGGCGTCTAGAAAACCACAGAAATAAGATTTCCCACCTGCTGCATGCTGGGAAACATTAGCAACACGCTCAGAGTTGACTTGTTTGTGTCTCACCGCCTCTCTGTTTAATGTTTACTGCTGCCTCTTACTCAGGCTGCTTGGAAATACCAAAGCAGGAGGAAGAATCCTGGTCAATGTAATTGTATGTCAGTTTTTAAATAAAAATAATGATTTTGATTATTCATAAATCAGATTTCTTTGACATTTTAATATCTTTTTAATCTCTTTTTGCTATTTGAATCATGAAACAAATTTTAAAACAAATACCTGAATTTATACAAAATGCAATATTCAAAATCCTTCCTTTTTATTTTGTTGTAAGTTATTTAATCAAACTAAAGCAAACCTCACAAAACATTACAGATGCACTTGCGTCTGATATCACGAGGCTCTAACTGATACTTATGATGCGTTTTATTGTTGTTTTTATTTTATTTAGATTTTTTTATGTAATGCCTTCTCCAAAATTGGTACTTTTGTCTAGTTGCAACAAAACATACCAACGAAATATGAGTCTCCAGATTGTAACATTTTGTTTGAAAAAAGACATTATACCAAGTGAAATTTAAGAGATAAAATTGGTGCATTTAGCTTAAGGGGACTGCCAGTTTATAGCTAATTCTGCAGGGGTTCTTTATCACCTACTTTCTCAAACAATTTGCATATAAACAAATGAACAATCAGTTTAATTTGTTTCAGTACTTAAAACCTCACAATATTTCCCACTGAGGCGACAGGTGAAGCCAAGCTTCACCTGTCAGCTTGACTTCACCTGATGGAGTTGAAAAAGAAGATTCCCCAACTACTCTTATTATTGGTTGGCAGCATTTTGAGTCTCCAGTCGGAACTATAAATATCTACAAAATAAAGTTTTTTTTCTTTAAAGTAATCTTAAAATCTTGACTTCTTGTCATGTCAGTTTTATGTATCATTATACACTAAATCAAAAGTCACTTGATCTCTGTCGATGTTTGTGGACACAAATCAGAATTAGTTTTTACTTATGTTCCTTTAGTGAAATCACAAACTTTACTACCCAGTCATAATTGCCTTTCTAACACCTATTAGTGATTAAAATATCACCAACTGGAACAAACAAAAACATTTTTCCAAGTCTCTCAGAAAAAAAATAATAATAATAATAAGCAGCCAAAAATTAAGACTAAGACGAATAAATGTATTTCTACTTTTCCTGTACCAGAAAAGTAGAAATGAAAGATTGATACATAACAGTGACAAAAAGTTTCAATGTTCCCCCACAAAAACTCCAGCTTGTCGATGTTTTAACCTCTTGACCTACCTCTTTTGTTTGGACCTGATTGAAACTGCTAACGGTGCTGGATTAAACTTTTGCGACATTTTAAACTGTGATCACAGCGGGTTGTTGAGGCACGGCGTTCAAGGTGGCCTTCAAGCTGCACTGTGATTTTGCTGATCAAACCTTTGAACTTAAAATTGGGTCCTCCTGGACTCCAGCGCAGCAGGATTCATAATTCTTACCGATTTGAAATTGAAAAATACCTCCAATACTAATTAATAGCACAGCAGCTCCAGTTTGAAATTGTGTGCTTTGAACCTGCCAGCTGCAGAGCTGCTGTTCTCTAATTGGTGGTTAATTAATAAAATATCCAGCGGATTAGAGGAATTATGGACAATTGTCCTTTAACAACCCTTAACGAGGTCTTGATTAGTGTCCTCAGCCATACCCTGTGGCTAAAATGATCCTTCAATTAATGATGGAAAGCTCATGAAGAGAGAGCTTCACGTGATTGGCAGCAGGAATGATGTTTTAGAGCTGTCACTTCAACCAGAGGAGAAGAGAGAAAAGTTGGAAGTGAGGCCAGAGGAAGGCCTGAGTCGAGTTACCAGGCAGGTTAGTTTTGTCTTGTTCGATGGGTCAAACAGGCACTGGAGCCGCATGAAGGCCAGATATCAGGGGTTTACCAGACTTTAATGATTTACTGTCTAAAAAAAGGTCTATTCAGGCAATCAACAAAAGGCTAATTTATCTTTATTCAAACATAACTTCATATTATGTTTGAATAAACTGAAATCCTGAGATAGAAATGAAGCTTTATCCTGACTTTACCTGGACCATTACAGTCAGATCTAAATGTTTAGGATTTATACGTTTAAATTCTTTAAAGGCCAAATTATGATTTCATTTATCAAGGTAAAAGCTCTGCAAACCAGCCAGGCTCAGTGTGAAAAAGTAACTAACTTCCTCAAATGGCTGAAAAATGAATCACACTATATGTGTTTGATATCAGCTGATATTGATAATTATAGATAAGATTTTTGTTTTAAATATCTGTTTAATGTTTTGTGAGACTGTCACAAAACATTAAACTTTCCCCCCTCTGACGTGTTTACATACAGAGGGCTCTGAATGTTTTAAGTAGGGTGCCGGTTAGGTAAGTCTCCATCTAATGCATTTCTCTTGGTTTATTGGACAAATCCTCATGCAAACATTTATTTTACACCCTCACATTTGAAGTGGAAACGTTGCTATCGCTGCTTCGCTGGAAGGTTTACATCGTGTTCTGTATTTCCTGCTATCTCAGTAACTTTCTGCTGCATCGTTGGTGATTGGTGATTGCTTTCTTTTGTGCCTGTTTTTGATTTTGACATGAAAATGTTTCTATTGCAAACTACGAACCAGAATATACCTGAAACAGAAAAGTTTCTAACAGAATCCATCATTTTCTTTCAAATATTTAGATATTGCCAAAAGTAACAGCAACAACCAGGACTTTCAACATTATAAAGAAACATATTGTTTAGAACGTTTTGGACCCCAGATTTCATGACTCTTGACAGTGACGGGGACCCTGCACAAGGTGCATGGAGATAGGAAGATGGGTGACATTTGTGGTGTCTTGGTGGAGGACATGGCCTTTTCTCCTCATTTCTCGTGGCCAATCACCCACACTGAAAGCAGAAGGGAAGATAAGGCCTTTTGTCTGGCCTGACAATGTCCCACTGATACTGCCACGGCTCGGCGTGTGTGTGTTGCTTTCACTCCATCCAGGGAAGCCCTCTGAAGTCATCATTACAGCATCAGAGCCACCACATTACAGGATCACCCACACACGATTACAGAGCTGACATGCAGTTTAACACCCTGTCTGCTCCATCATAGAGGAGGGCTGCAGCAGCAGGATCTGTAGCAAACACAACATCTTAACTATATAACTGGGGGAAAACGTTTGTTTTTGAGCTATTTTGATTTGCATTCTAGGAGTATAAACACATTTTGTAATTCGTACATTCGCTTATGCTTATATTTTAAATGTATACAGTGACAAAGTGAAAAAATTGTTGCTTGCTGATGGACAGAAAACATAAACGGGTCCAAAATGTAACTTATCTCATTTATATTTAATTATTTGCTTATTTCATTTAAAGTGAAGTTTAAACTTTAAATTCATATAGTTTTGAATAAAAGGAGTAGTTTGAAGAAAATAATCTTATAAAGTCTCCTCCTTCCCTTAAAAGTTAATTTGTAATACCATAAGCAACTAAACATCAACCCACCCATGAAGAGAAATCTTTAAACACAAAACTGGCAATGTGTATATATAAAAGTAATAATGACCAAAGAAAACACATATGATCTTTGTAATGATATAGCACTCAACTGAATCAATATCTTGGTAGAATATTATATTTTATTATTTCCTTAAAAGTAAAACTTGATCTACTCTTTTTGGTTTCTTTAGACAGATTGTTCCACAGATTTGTTCCTGATATATCAACTTTAAAAAATTAAATGCTTATACGTGAGACAAGAAAAATGGCAAAAATATAAAAATGCTGTTACAGTTTGAATGTATTAATATCTGGTTGTTTGTGCACCATTATCTACCGCATGTTTTCCTTCCACTGAACTTTAAATGAATATACTTGGGTGCAACATCCTGCTTCTTTAGCAATGACCTTTTGTTGCTTACCCTCCTTTTGGATGTATTTAATGACTTTCTGCTTGAGAAATGTTATGTTATAGACTGTCAGCTGTAACATTTCTATATTAAAGATCCCATTTTATTGTTCTTATATAAGCCACAATCATCGATATCGACAAGACAAACACATTTGAAATAAGTCACTCTGCTTTTAATAAATCTTTATAACATATGTTTCACTTTTTCAGTTGAATTACTGAAATAGTTTGATTGTAATTAATTGAGCATCTGAATTTCCTCATGTTTTTCTTTTTTTAAAACATCGCAAACACGACTGACTTCTTATAAATCATCTCCTCCACAGGAATCCAGATTTTGTTTGAAACCGTTATAAAAATACAGTAAAACCAGGAAGTTACAGTCCTGCATAACTGGATGGAAAGATGTAAAAATGCAGACGTAAAAAAGACGAGGGGTTTTCACAAAGTGTTGGGTTGGAAGGTGGGAAGCATTCATTAAAGACGACTCTATCCCCCAAAAAAGGGGGCAGTAACCAAATGCGAAAGGGTTGATAATTTAGCCAAATTGTCAGCTGCACTTTGAGGTCGTGTCATCAGCAGCTGAACATCTTAAAGAAGATCTGCTGTAATATATGAAACCATCGTCATAATGTATCAAAATGGAACGACTGGGATGCCACTTAAAGTAGTGCTGGCGTAATTGGTGCTCAAAAGTCTTAATAGTATCATATATCTTGAGCTGGGCTTTTAAAAGGATCTAATGTGGGATCTCGCCTTCATCTTCTTCCCATCTTTCGCTCATAAACACACACCTGCACACACACACACACACAGTAATGCATTCAAGCTATCATTTCATCTTGGAATTCCCAAGCGTTTTGGGCACCAAGAGCTATAATGATCTGCCATAAATGGCTCGGTTGGACTGCTAACTTGTGTAAATAGTGCAGGCAGAGACTAATGTACCGACTTGTAATAGTGGGAAATTACCTGCCTATTACTGTTAGATTCTCCAAGAGAGGAGGAGCAGGAGGAGGAAGCAGAGGATAAAAGAAAAGTTGGAGATGGAGTGGGGGAAGAAATTGTGGTTAATTATGAAAATGACAGAACAAGCAAAAAGTTTTGAAAAAAAAAAGTTTAACTAAAAGGAAATATAGATATTGTGTGATTAAACTTTTTTGTTATTTCCAAAATTGTGATCTGTTGTGACATATCTGTCAAATTACTAAAAGTCTATTAAACTGGTGCTAAAATTTCATTAGATGGACCCCAAGAAAAATGCTTTACAGTAGTACAGTAAATGTGTGAAACCACATTTTCAGACATTTGTCTTATTGTCTGGATAAGTTGGAGATGCAGTTTATTCCGTCGTCACAATTTTAATCAGTTTCAAACATAACAGGGTTCCCAAGATGTTTGCATTTTAAATGGAAAAGTCTTCTCACCAACAACAACAACCTCAAAATCAAATATGGCCGCCTTACATTCAAAATTGGCTCATAGTAAAAAAGCACTTTGTTTGCATTTTGACACTTTAATTGATTTTTTTTTTTACCACATGAACATTTAAAAATAATGGTAATTTCAATTTTTTTTATAATTAATTTGTAACAGTTGCTTTTTAATCTTTTAGCATTAAATTCATCATTCCAAAACTAAAGGCTTGTTTATATAATTTTGAACATTTGTCATATAATGTAATATTATAGTAAATGACCATTTATGTTGATCTTCTGAAGGAATCAACCAGAAAAATATTTAAGTGGAAGAAATCCTTCATCAAAGCTCCATTCTGTTTTATTCCTGATGCTTGTTAGTATTTGATAGTTGTGTGTAAAGAAAATTCATCCTGTGAAGAACAGTTTCTGAGCACAACCTGAAAAAAGGATGAATATATGCCAGTTTTTTTTTTTTTTTTCTTTTACAGAAGCCAGTAAGCACTTCTTCAACAAATACAAAGGAGCGTTTCCTAATACTTCAGCTAATTTGGGTCTCACTCTAAACACAATACCACATCCAATAAACCTCCCTTTCAAATGGGAATGTTGTTGGTCAAAAGATTCAAGCTTTGTTTTTGTAGCATAATGTTTTGTCAAGGCTGCTTAAAAAAAATTAATTGAAAATCTCCACAGAGTTGATTGTAATGCACCCTAATTTCCTTCAGCTATCGGTGGAGCATAAACAGGCAAACATTTCCATAATGTGTCCATGTGAATAGACAGTTTAGATCGCTGTTTGTTAGCAATGTTTGTTTGCCTGCTTATTGTGTTCATGGAGACAAATATGAGGCATGTCTTTTTATGCAGCTTCTTCATTTCTTGTTAGTTGTTTGCCATTATGATAACAAGGATCCATTTGATGTTAGCGGGCCTTTTATCTTCAAATGAGCCATTTAAATGTCATTACTGTTGGGGCTGTGTGTCTGTGTGTGCATGTGTGTGATCATTACACTTACAAGGCCTATTCAAGTCTTGTCATTTTTTCCCCCTACAAGCTGAAATTAGTAGCATTCACTATGTGATGCTGTAACAGCGACAATATTCAGGTTGAAAGATGATTTCTCAGAAGTAAACTTCAGCTTTTGTCTGTTTCCCTTTCTGTGGTTGTTTAGAGAGAAATCAACAAGCCAGAGTATAATAACTCAGGAAATTGATCCTATTTAGCTGCATTTTTTTAAGTGGTAAGACATAAGTGGGTCTGTATTCAGCAAACAGCTTTAATTACTTACAAAGAATCTCCCAGCTAGTCAGTTTTGTTACTAAAACATGAAATATTCTGTGATTCACATCAGAATATCTAAACGTAACATATCAAAAAGTAAAAACGAGCAAAAACAGATGATAGACTGAATAGAAGGAGGCATAAAAAAGAAAGAGGCATAAAAATCTACAAACTGATGGTCTGAAAGTGACTTAGACCAGTTGATTTGTCCCGTATGAGGCATGTGGGTGTCTCTGTTTTTGTCTCAAACAAGAATTTACAAAGGAAATAAAACAAAGCTGACTGACATCCTTTCTCATAGGTGACAAACTACATCTCTCCATGTCTAGAAGCTCTAATTTGCACTTTCCAGTAAGGCCTGATTAGATGGTGTATTGCACTGTATCCACGTTTTGGCCTTCATGTCTGTCGAGGTCTGCTGCATAAACCAAACCCTGTCTCTGTCTGTTTCCTGCAGTGGCAGACATGGCACAGGACAGCCCCTCTAGTGGACTACTAGTAAATTAGGAAATCTTTCCTGGCAGGCGGAGATGACAGGACACCGTCTTTGTGTCCGTTCTATGTAATTTGCTTGTTTTCCACTCTGCTATAGAGCTGGCGCACTGCAGGAGAGAGACGAGCCAAGGAGTTTGTCTCTTCCTTTCACTCTGCATATCTTCTTGCCTTCCTCTCTCATCCATCTTATGTGGGTTTGTTCTCTCCCATTGTTGCCATTGTGTCCTCCAGCTCAGCTCCGTGGCCTCGGAGTTAAAAAGAAAATGATAGGCTGCAACCAACACAGGAAGAAAAGTGGAACGTTTAATGATTGTGACCTTTAAAATGAAGGAAAACTGTATCTAGGCTTGATTTCAAGTGTAAAAGCCAGTAACTGGGAGGAATCTAGATTTACTGATCATTAAAACAAATGAATCCATAAATTAGGTTATTCCTTGGCAATGTGTTTTGGATCACTGTACAGCTTATTAAATATCAGGGGGGTTTTAAAGACTGACAGATTCAGTTGATTTCTTAGGTTATCAAGGCTATTTTTTCACCTCCTCTTTTCCCAGGGTCCTTGTGTCTTTTCACTGTAATACACATAATTTATGTAGTCATTTGTTTTGATTTCTTTGTATATCTGAAGTACTTTTTAAGTCACTGTAACTTGGTGTGGTTTTAATGTAAATAGCACCAAGAAAAGCACATTTTTCCTACAATAATTACAAATGACACTTGGCACAAAATTTGCAGACAATGTCCAAACTTACTAAATTTTGTTACAAATCCAAATGTAGAGCTGAATGAAAAAAATATAAGAACATATGTAATACTCTTAAATTATGCTCAGCTGTGCTACAGTTTTTAACAGTTCTGGTTCCTGAAACTGCCACAAAAAAAAAAGAGAGAGAGAGAGAAACATTACATATTCACACATTTTTTTTCTGTCAATATCCATTCAGATGTAATGTAAGTCTAAATGCACAATTTGTTTGAATGGTAAGAGAGGGGACATTAGTAGCAGATTGAAGTGTGCTTGCATGTATGTGTGTTTCAAGAGAACTTTGACAAACAGCTCTCGTTTATCATGGCGGCTCTGCGGCCTGTGTTCTCCTGTCTCTAAGGTAACGGCGGTCCTGGGCGCTCTCTTATTGGCTCAGCCGCCGAACACCCAGCAAGAGACAAAAGAGAAGGACCCGGCGCTGGTAATTTCTTATCACCAAATCCCATTAGGCTCAGGGTTTTTCATTTTTTATTAGCCTATACAAAAGTAAAGTGGAAATCACCATACCCAGTCGGCTCAACCCCTACTGTGAGCCTGACTGGGTCTTCTAATAACATCACTCTACTCCAGCCTGTGCTGTACTAATAACAGAGAGACTTTTTTTAAAGTGCATTATTAGACTGAAAATATAAAGCATGAAAAGCTTTATATTAGTAGAAGGATTTAATAGTCTTCATGTGCTTTCATTGATACTGTTAATTAATAATTAGCTTATTTGCACGGCATGCAGCAGTCTAATACTCGGGATCTAACTAACTGCATCACGTTCTCTACTTAGAAATTTGATCTGATAAAATGTCTAATAGTTCTGCTGAAAAAGCAATGCCCTGTAATGGGTCGGTATCTGACTCTGAGTAAAAACACCACAAATTTATAGTATTTACACAAAACTGTTGAACATGGAAGTATAACTGCCTGCTTTTACTTTATAAAGTCAGCATCTTTTCACATTACAGTGGACCCCCATCTTTTTGCAGGTAACTAGATTATTTTTATGTCTAAAATATTTTAAGGAATATGTACTATGGAACCTGAAAGACCTAGGTAAAATGCTACTCAACACGTTATTGACTGCATCTGCAAAGCAGCCAATGAAGAAGGGACATTTATTTTCCTTGGTGCTGATTGGCTGTACCCCCAAAAGCAGTAATAAGGAGGATTGTAGATATTAGCATCTGTGGTAGAGCTACTGTTCATATTAATGCATGTTAAATTATACTTAGTGTTTGAACAATTAAATTAGCCAATCATAAATCTTCTTACTGGGTGTCTCAAGTATTCAGGAGTGGCTGGGGTCCCTGACTTCTGTGAATATCAGGTCTTGAAGCACCAAAGGAGCAACAGATAATAACACTCCTTTAAATACAGAAAGAGCAGTAAAAATGAAAATGCACTTGAACTCATAAGTGACTTGTTGCTTAGAAAGTTCTTAGAAAAATCCGTTTGGAAAACGGGGGAGAAATGGAACCAGCTGATGAAAGTCCATATACCAGTAGATTTCAGCTTATCAAGTCATAATTTCAGCTCTTAAATTCTTTCACCTGTCATCTTTCGCCCAAGCAGCTGTGTGCTTGTGGGACGGCCCGAAGCTGCACTGACACCTCTCAGCATACTGAAAGAGCCTGATATACCCAAGGCTGTAATCACCACAAAAGTGCAGTTGGTTGTGGTTATAATGTGTGTGTGATAACCACCCCATATGAAGGCAGATTGACAGACAAAAGGTCTAATCGCTCCTCAGCTGCAGCCGCCAAACACCTCAGAGGAAGTATTGACCCAAAAGCATCATAATCCCCTTCGCCTAACACTGGCAATTTCATGTAATACCTGTAATAACACGCATTCAGCTCAAAGTAGTCATCAAAAGAGCTCCGAGCATCTGATTTTGAGAGGTGAGCTGTTTGAATAAAAGGGGACCAAAGTGTATATCAATCTGTAATAACAACATTGTGGCCCTGACTCACATTTCCCCTAAGGAGTGCGTTTTAATCATGTTCACTTCGACTCTTTATGGCTTTTCCTCTTTTTAAATGGAGAAAAGAAACATTTTTATGGTAAAGGAGGCTGTGAACTTTTGAAGGGGTCTTTTATGTTATATGCTTATTTTTACATTGCAGTGAACTTTGCCACATTTAGTCACGTTGCAACTATAAATGTCAGTGTATTTTTGAGAAATATTAGGGGAAAAATAAAGATCTGAAAAGTGAGGCAGGAGCTACATTCAGCCTTTCGGTCAATATTCTTCCTTTTACTTTGGCTACTAGCTTTGCTCATTTAGAGACAATAACTCTTACCTATTGCTTCTTGAATCTCAGTTAGATTGGACGTTGAGCATTTTGTGAACATTGATGATCAAGTCTTACTCCAGATTCTCAGATTTCTGCCTGGACTTTGTTTGGATCAATACAGCACATGAAATTTAGCAGCAAAATTGTTCCAATATAGTTGATTTGTTTGGTCATTGTCACTTTCATAGAAAAAGAAGCTGATTAAAAGTCCTTTCAACAGGACTTACAATTGTATTAAAGATAATGGTTGAAATTTCCAGCAGTTTCATTCTGGTCTTGCTGCAAAAAGGCTCTGGGTTTGAATCCCAAGTTGCATTTGAATAATCCTCAGATTTTCTGCAACATTCTCCTTTTGGACAAAGAAGCCCAAAGAATTTTTTACATGTTTAGTGAAATGTACATTACTCTTACATCGACTGATTGAGAGCTTATCAGGGTCTAGAGTGACAGATTGGCTACAATTATGTTAGCTCAATGTTTGAACCAAATTCAAGAGATATGCGAAAATATAACAACCTTAAGTAGAGTAGATCAAAGTTTTTCCCACGAGGCTTCTGCAAAAATATTTTACCTGTTTGGTTGTTTGTGTTGTTTTGATTCTCTGAAGACTATTTATTAATTTCAAAACCTATTAAGAACGAGGTTGTTATTTAATTTTATTCAGGAAACATATGTTCTAAGAGTTAAAAAGCTTTTGACAGTTCACATCGAGTGAATCATACACTAACAAAACATTTTATATATTTACAGCTCTGGACAAAATGAAGAGCTCACTGCACTGAACCCCACTGAAAACCTCCTGGTTATTCCACCAAATTTTGATTTCTGAACTCTTCCTGAGTTAAAACACTAGTATTGTTGTTTCTAAATGAATATGAACTTCTTGTCTTTGCATTATTTGAGATATGAAAGCACTACATCTTTTTCATTATTTTGACCATTTCTCATTTGCTGCAAATAAAAACACAATTTTTGCTTGGAATTTATTTCAGAGACATGTTGTCAGTAGTTGTTAAAATAAAAGAACAATGTTCATTTCACTCAAATATATAAAAAGTAAAATGGTCTCTTAATTTTTTCCAGAGCTGTATATTCACACTTCAAGTTTCCTTTGCAGTTTGGAAAACTGTCAGGAAATCAACTGAGCTTTTGCAGATCTGAGTTGATCAGCTGAACTGACTGCAGTTTCATATCTCCTAATGATTTCAGTGACAATCTGAAACTCAGACTTTGAAGAACCAGCGTGTTCAGTCCAGAACGTGATCTAATCGAATGTAGAGGGGATGTTTGCATCACACGTACACGCTCACACACCCGCCATCATTGTCATTATCATCACAGCCTCAATCATCCCTATCTGTATTCACTCACACTTTGCAGCCTCTGATTTGGTATTCATGTCACAGAGATTAATCAACCTGCTCATCCCATCTGGTGTTGCACACTGATACACACTGTGTCCTCACACTCTACCTGCCTCTAGGTGTGTGTGTGGGGTGTGTTGGGGGGTTGGCACACAACTGACAGACAGCGAGAGAGGGCTCTGTCAACCCATCTGCATATCTGCATATTAACCGCGGACCGTCCCTTTAATTTCCTACAGCAGCTGATAACCGTCGCCTCCTCTTGGCCTCTTTGTTGCTCTCACACCAAATTCATGTGTGTATGTGTTTGAGGAAAAGGCCGAAATGTTTAATGTTTACTCAAGTTGTTAAGCTGCAGATTTTTAAAAGAAAGCATGTTTTACAGAAGGGAATAACAAAAATGAAAAAGGTGATTCATAATACATTTTTGTAACATCCTCACTTAGACAACTGAAGATTTAAAATCTCCTCATAGTCTGCAGTAAGGAAATGTGACTTATTGACTCCAGCAATTAAGTTCTAATAAAAATAAATCATCTTTTTCATTTGTCAAAATATTAGATTTTGTAAGGATAAGACATTACTTCACAACTCAATACCTTACAAGGTCAGACTCAGATTACGCCATGACAGATATTCACATAAGCTTACAGTATTTAACCATATAAAAGTGTCTCTACAGTTTAATTGTTAAAGCAGATCTTTGATAGGATTTTGATCAGTGAAAATATAAATCTGAACTAAACAGTGATCTTTATTTCTAAGTAGGGTTTGACTTTATATATGGAGATATATAATCATCTTTGTTTTGTGTCATATTTAACATCGATTATAATGGCCTCATTTCACAAACAGTATAAATATGTGGCCTTGAGGCATGAAGTGTGTGAACTGATTCACTATGAATGTATGGAGGTGAATGTTGAGCTCATTATTCCTGAGGATGAAAGCAGAGACAGTAGAAGAAAAGCAGTACATGCTCAGAGTTTCTCTGTTCCTGTAGTTAGTAGGTAAAAGGAGTTTGAGGAAAGTATAATTTAACAGCTGCAGCTCTTGAATAAATGGACGTTTGCTCGAGCTTCACCTTTGAACCCTCTCAAGTTTTTGTTGAGGTTTAACTGCTCTTACAAAGTTGGACTGAATTAGAGATGATTGAATGCTTACTGATGCCTTGAAAATGTAGTTAATTAAGAAGAAGCAAAGAAGAAGAGCAACATACAACATTTCTTAAATGCCCAAAATGATTTTTATTTCTAAGTTCATGATGCAGGAAGAAATATCCAAGCTGGTTTCTTCAGACATTCATCTTTAGGCTGCTTGTGATCTGCTTTGCATCTTGAGACATTCCACCTGTCAGATCGATTAATGTCTGTAATGTTTGTTTTTCAGAGAAAACATCAGATGATGTCAGATGAATTTTCCGAAAAGGTAAGAAATATTGTTTTTATTTGACAGAGTGAAAGATTTAGGTAGAGATGTAGAAAAGATTTGAAATTTGGACTCGTATATGTCACATCAATAGTCCAGGCAGTGGAATTACATTAATATACTCAAATAACTGCAAGAATAATGGTTGCTTAAGTCAAAGTTATGTTTATTTATTTATTAGGCTAATTTGATGGACACAGGCACACATTAACACATTAACATAGACAAACTGAATAAAGCAGCAGACCCATGATTAGCATGGTGCTTTTAGCGCATGCTAATCTGCAGCATAGATGGGTTTTTCTAAACAATATCTAAAAACTATTAAGAAGTGAAATGGTAAGGGGTGGGCATATATATATATATATATATATATATACATATACATATATATATATATATATATATACAGTATATATATATAAAGCT